>JAGXEW010000694.1:0-60669 GCA_030684275.1 Acipenser oxyrinchus oxyrinchus
GAACTACAATTCCACAGGTGTGCCATGCTTCAACTACAATACAATTCCAGAGGTGTGCCATGCTTCAGCTACAATTACAATACAATTCCACAGGTGTGCCATGCTTCAACTACAATTACAATACAATTCCACAGGTCTGCCATGCTTCAACTACAATACAATTCCACAGGTGTGCCATGCTTCAACTACAATACAATTCCACAGGTGTGCCATGCTTCAGCTACAATTACAATACAATTCCACAGGTGTGCCATGCTTCAACTACAATACAATTCCACAGGTGTGTCATGCTTCAACTACAATTCCAATACAATTCCACAGGTGTGCCATGCTTCAACTACAATACAATTCCACAGGTGTGCCATGCTTCAACTACAATACAATTCCACAGGTGTGCCATGCTTCAACTACAATACAATTCCACAGGTGTGCCATGCTTCAACTACAATACAATTCCACAGGTGTGCCATGCTTCAACTACAATACAATTCCACAGGTGTGCCATGCTTCAACTACAATACAATTCCAGAGGTGTGCCATGCTTCAGCTACAATTACAATACAATTCCACAGGTCTGCCATGCTTCAACTACAATACAATTCCACAGGTGTGCCATGCTTCAACTACAATACAATTCCACAGGTGTGCCATGCTTCAACTACAATACAATTCCAGAGGTGTGCCATGCTTCAATTCCAATACAATACAATTCCACAGGTGTGCCATGCTTCAACTACAATACAATTCCAGAGGTGTGCCATGCTTCAGCTACAATTACAATACAATTCCACAGGTCTGCCATGCTTCAACTACAATACAATTCCACAGGTCTGCCATGCTTCAACTACAATACAATTCCAGAGGTGTGCCATGCTTCAGCTACAATTACAATACAATTCCACAGGTCTGCCATGCTTCAACTACAATACAATTCCACAGGTGTGCCATGCTTCAACTACAATACAATTCCAGAGGTGTGCCATGCTTCAGCTACAATTACAATACAATTCCACAGGTGTGCCATGCTTCAACTACAATACAATTCCACAGGTGTGCCATGCTTCAACTACAATTCCACAGGTGTGCCATGCTTCAACTACAATTACAATACATCCCAGCTTTCCTTCAAAGTTCCCAGTGCCCCGACACTTCTCAATCTTTTTTAAAAGCCGCAGTGTTGTGTTATTTTGTTACCCAGGCATATATATATATATATATATATATATATATATATATATATATATATATATATATATATATATATTTCCACAATTCAGCAAATTTATATGACTAACTAATGAGCAACACATTGTGTTATCTAACATTGTAAACATGTAGGATTTTGTCTGTGATCTACAGTTTGTCTTGTTCCTATTGATTTTTGCAGCAGTCAAACACTGACAAGGTACCATTTTCCAGACCTTCACCGGGTTTCAGTCACTTCCTGTAGCGCGACACACTCTAAAAACAGGCTGTGTGGTCCAGTGGTTAAAGAACCAGGAGGTCCCCGGTTCAAATCCCACCTCCGCCACTGACTCATTGTGTGACCCTGAGCAAGACACTTAACCTCCTTGTGCTCCGTCTTTCGGGTGAGATGTAGTTGTAAGTGACTCTGCAGCTGATGCATAGTTCACACACCCTAGTCTCTGTAAGTCATCTTGGATAAAGGCGTCTGCTAAATAAACTAATAATAAAAATAAATACCTTTTTCTCAAAATAACGTAAAACAACCGCGTCTATCATTTAGTTTATGGCACCTGCAGTGAAAACAAAACAACATTTTAAAAAAAGTACTATTGTAATCAAGAACATTGTTTTATAAAGTGATTAACACAGACAGACGTGCTTATTTCTCAGCGCGCAATGCGTTTTCATGTAGTTTATATTCAATATGAATCTGCAATTCCGTGTAGTTTCGTACAGTAGCTGTTCAGTTCAGTCGGGATTTAGCCCAGACACTGGGAGAGCAGCGAGAGGTTGCAAGCATCCGAGTTCAGCAGCTTAAACCACATCAACAACGCACTGACATTACTAGCTGCTTAAAAGGACGATAATACTAAGAGTGAGAGTGTGGCTATTTAAATAACCACCAAATAGTCTATATTTAAATGGTTAAAAATGAGTCGTATCAATTATTTAACAACGTGTCCCGGTTTTGAGCTTTGGAAATCGTGTCACGCATATTGAGAATATCACATAGCTGTGCTGCACACACAGCATTGATTTGAATATCACATAGCTGTGCTGCACACACAGCATTGATTTGAATATCACATAGCTGTGCTGCACACACACAGCATTGATTTGAATATCACATAGCTGTGCTGCACACACACAGCATTGATTTGAATATCACATAGCTGTGCTGCACACACACAGCATTGATTTGAATATCACATAGCTGTGCTGCACACACACAGCATTGATTTGAATATCACATACCTGTGCTGCACACACAGCATTGATTTGAATATCACATACCTGTGCTGCACACACAGCATTGATTTGAATATCACATAGCTGTGCTGCACACACAGCATTGATTTGAATATCACATAGCTGTGCTGCACACACAGCATTGATTTGAATATCACATAGCTGTGCTGCACACACAGCATTGATTTGAATATCACATAGCTGTGCTGCACACACAGCATTGATTTGAATATCACATAGCTGTGCTGCACACACAGCATTGATTTGAATATCACATAGCTGTGCTGCACACACAGCATTGATTTGAATATCACATAGCTGTGCTGCACACACAGCATTGATTTGAATATCACATAGCTGTGCTGCACACACAGCATTGATTTGAATATCACATAGCTGTGCTGCACACACAGCATTGATTTGAATATCACATAGCTGTGCTGCACACACAGCATTGATTTGAATATCACATAGCTGTGCTGCACACACAGCATTGATTTGAATATCACATAGCTGTGCTGCACACACAGCATTGATTTGAATATCACATAGCTGTGCTGCACACACAGCATTGATTTGAATATCACATAGCTGTGCTGCACACACAGCATTGATTTGAATATCACATAGCTGTGCTGCACACACAGCATTGATTTGAATATCACATACCTGTGCTGCACACACAGCATTGATTTGAATATCACATAGCTGTGCTGCACACACAGCATTGATTTGAATATCACATAGCTGTGCTGCACACACAGCATTGATTTGAATATCACATAGCTGTGCTGCACACACAGCATTGATTTGAATGAATATTGTCTTGTCCAGTCTGGCTTTGCCGCACCACTGCGTATCAAACAAACTAAAATTAAAAACAAACGGTAACTTACCTTTTAAAACTCATCCACGCCTTGTCAACTGGCGAGCAACAGAATGTAAATAAATTAAATACTACTGCGAAGGGCTCGGTCGTTGTTTTCTTTTTTTAAAATTTAAACTTGTGATGTTTGTTGTTCTTATTCTGTTTGAATCGACGCTGTGTCTGATGGAGGTATGACGCAGGTCCGGGTTTTGGGATGGAACTGCATAACAGTCTCGTGTTTTGATTGGTCCATGTCTGTCACGTGAATATGTCGTCACACGAGTGGGAAAGCGTGCAGGCATTTTTAACATTGTGATGAGAGAGAGAGAGAGAGAGAGAGAGAGAGAGAGAGAGAGAGAGAGAAAAAGTCCCAATCCTCCTGGGAGAGGAGGGAAGCACAGCCCAACTAGCAGCCCAGTATGTGTCTGCATGTCACAGACTGAGGGACACACAATGAGAGCTCTGCACAGAGACACACACACTTATGTATATACAGTATGTATGTTGTTGTGTATGTAGGCATGTATGTATTATGTAAATACTTATTGTCCTGATACATGTTTATTGTTAGTAGTGATATGTTGTTTTTTTTACTGTACTTTATAAATCAGTTTGTTTATATATATATGTATTCATGATGCATTGTATATATACATGTATGTATTGTATAATTGCTTTGGCAACACCTGCTATTGTAAGTCATGCCAATAAAGCACCATTGAATTGAATTGAGAGAGAGAGAGAGAGAGAGAGAGAGAGAGAGAGAGAGAGAGAGAGACTTTTGACTTTTAAGATCCTTTATTAAACATTCCAATTAAAATCCATTCAAAATCAATAAAGGTAAAACACAAACAAAATTAAGATTTATCAATATTTAAAAAATCTTAAAATGCATCATGTTCTCCTTAAAAAATAGATTTTAAACAAAAAAGGATCCTAAAAAAATCAATTAAAAAACAGTGTTTTCTTTCTGTTTAAAAACAGATTAAAGCCAAAATTAATAAAAAAACACTGTAAAACAATAAAAATAAAATTAAAAACAAAATTAAAAAACTAGAACAAAACTGGAGCTCCCCTCCTCACTCACAGCACACAAGGTGTCTCCCACACACCACCTCTCCTGGAAGTCCTCCGGGTTATTATTGAGTTTAAAAATTCAAAATCCACTCTTATCCGGCTGACCACCAACACCCTGAACTGCACCACAACATCAGTCAGCCCGCCCCAGAGATACTGTTCTTTCTGGATTTTAAAATGGCCAATTTTGCCTGACCCATTATAAAATTAATTAAAACACACCTGTTTCTCTTTTTAAGACTGTAGGGAACCCCAAAGATAAAAAGCTCTTTCGTGAACTCTTCGCCTAGGCCCTGCAGGAGCTCTTGTAGAAGATGGAAGAGTGGTCCTAGCCTGACACACTCACTATACATGTGAAACACTGTTTCCTCTGCAGAGCAGAAAACGCACTCTGAGCTAATGCTAGCATCAACTCTGTGGAGAAACCTGCCGGTGGACACAATACAGTGCAGGATCCTCCACTGCAGGTCCCCCGCTCTCTTGGTGAGGGGCAGTTTATACAGAACCCTCCATACTGGCCTGCACCCCTCCTTTACCTCCAGACATGCCCTCCACCTTGAATCCACCAACCCCTCAACTGGTGAGAATGTGATGCCTTCACACACATCTGGTAAATTCTCTTACTTTCCGCTGTATGAAGAGTTAGATCTTTAACTGTGTCTAAGTTTAATAGCATTCCCCGTTACCTACATCCTCCTCTCCTTCACCTACTGCTGGACACACTAGCAGCCCTGGAAAGATGAAGTCTTGTCTCTGCCCTGTGCTGCTGGACATCTCCTCCCTCAAAGCCTCCCTGAACTCCGGGAAAGAGAACTCCTTAGTTTACTGACCATTTTCTCAGCCAGTCTCTCAGAGTGCCAGCCCAGCCGCCCAGCCAGCTGTGTAGCAGTCAGCCAGCAGGAGAGCTCAAAGTTGATCAGGTGTCTCAGCCTGGTCACTCCTGCCCTCACAAAGCAGGCACAGAGCGTCATTGACTGAAAAAACGTACAGGGAAGAGTGGATTGAAAAATAAGGGCTCCTCCAACAAGGCCCTGCCTGTCAGGGACCCCTCATCTCTTTTACCCTCACTGCCCTCCAGGCATCTAAAACACTCAAGTAAAAAGAAGAGAGACCTACTTTAGCTAGTCTGGTACTCTCAATTAAAAACAGGTGTTTATCTATCCCCAGCCCCCTACTCTACTGAGGAAAAACAAGCCAGCCTCTTCCAATGAGCCTCCTCCCCAGCATACAGGAGCCTCTGAACCGCCTGCAGTCTGAAGGCTGCCACCCTGCTGGCAATGCTGACCAGCCCCTGCCCCCTTCATCAGTGGGGAGATACAGGACCGCTGGCCTCAGCCAATGTCTCCCGCTCCAGAAAAACTCCAACAGTACTCTTTGAATCTCCTGCACCATGCCCCGGGAGGGTCCAGACACACCAGCCTGTGCCACAGCATGGAGGCCACCAGATTATTGATCACCAGGACCCTTCCCTAAAGGACAGCTGAGCCAGCAGTCCCTCCATCTCTGCAGCCGCCCCTCACCCTGTCCACTAGGCCCTCCCAGTTTTTCTGCATATATGTCTCCACTCCGAAAAACACCCCCAGCACTTTTATACCTGTCCTGTCCCATCTCAGTGCCTCAGGCAGGACAGGGGGTGCAATCATGCCAACTGCCTGACAGGAAGGTGTCACACTTTGCCCAATTAACTCTTGCTGTAGAGGCTCTCTGGAATGTGTGCAGGCTCTGCTGTAATGCCTTGATGTCTCCGTCACTGCACACAAACACGCTCACATCATCTGCATAAGCGGACACCTTCACTGCAACAGGGGAGGGTGAGGAGGGCACTGCCCAGCCAACCAGCCGGCCCCTCAGCAGGTGCAGCAGGGGCTCTATGGCCAGTGAATAAAGCATTCCAGACAGGGAGCAGCCCTGCCTAATACCCCTGCACACTGGGAAGGGCTGACTCAGCCCATTGTTAATCTTTAAAATGCTAAAAACATTCAAATATAAAAGCTGGATGTAAGAAATAAAAACAGGGCCAAACCCGAAGGCTTCCAGGGTTTTAAATAGGTATGTGTGGTCGACCCTGTCAAACGCTTTCTCCTGATCTAAAGAAACCAGCCCCACATTCAAATCACATGCATTAGCCACTGATAAAAAGTCTCGAATTAAAACAAATTATCAAAAATGGAACGTCCCGGTATGCAGTAAGTTTGGTCCGTGTGAATTACAGCTCCTATACACATTTTTAGTCTATTGGCCATACATCTTGAAATTATTTTAAAATCGGAACATAAAAGTGAAACAGGTCTCCAGTTTTTAGCAAGCACAGGTCTCCTTTCTTGGGCAGTAGTGTGATTACTGCCCTCCTGCAGCTGAGGGGCAGTTCTTTATCTCGGAGGCTCTCTCCCAGCACCTGCAAAAGTCCTCACCAATCACAGTCCAGAAACTTTTAAAAATTCAGCGGGCAGTCCATCAATGCCAGGAGCTTTTCCATTTGAAAGCTGTGTAACAGCAGTGGTCAGCTCTTGATATGTTAGCGGCTGATCTAATTGGTGCTGTTCTTCCTCGCTCAGGGTGGGCAAATCCTGGAGCAGCAGGTCCGTATCCTTCTGGTCACATGGCTCTTTGCTATATAGTTCAGAATAGAATTTTACTGCCTCCCTGCTGATCTCCTCCCGGCTGTACAGCTCCCTGCCGCAAGGCGTCCGGACGCAGTGCATCTGCCGGCTGTCTGCTCTCCTCCTCTCCAAGCCAAAAAGAAACTGGAGGGGGTGTCCATGTCTTTAAGCTCCATGAAGCGAGAGCGCACCAGCCCCTTCACTCTTTCCTTCAGCAGGCTGCCCAACATGTATTTCTGCTCTCTCAGGGTTTGCAGGGTCTGCTCCTGGTGGTCTGTGTCCAGGCTGCTCTCTAACTGGAGAATTTTCAACTCCAGCTCTCTCACCGCCATGCTCAGTGACCCGGTTGAATTGAGTGTGTACTGCTGGCAAAAGATTTTAATCTGCGTTTTGCCAATGTCCCACCACTGCCGCATATTTTTATAAAGTGTTTTTCTTTTTCCATATGTTCCAGAAATCATTAAATTGTTTTACAAAAATTGTGTCCTGTAATAACTTTAAATTAAAATGCCAGTAGGAGGTGCTGTGAGAGTCAGTGGTAAGTATTACTGTAACTAACAGGCAGTGGTGGTCAGAGAGGCTACTGGGGATGATATTGGCTTTAATAAATTTATTCAGATGAGTGTGTGATGTGTAGAAGCGGTCTAACCTGGCTCTATATATTTGTTGTAGCGACAATGAGACCAGGTGTACTGTCTTGCATTAGGATGCAGACACCTCCAGACATCAACCAGGCCACTGAACTGAAAAACTGCAGCTAATTCACTTGAGGATTGGGGATTGGGTTCCTCACTATTTCTATCCATTGTAAAATCAATAGTGCAGTTAAAATCTCCTCCCACCACCACCACATCATCATTATCAATACTTAAAAGAGCTTGCTTTAATTTATTAAAAATTAAAATGCGTTCCCTTCCTTTATTTGGTGCATAAATATTAATAAAAACAAATACAGTACCACCCAACCTTGCTCTTACTTTTAGTAACCTGCCTCTTTCAATTTCTTCAATGTCTAAAATTGTTGCTCTAAGGCTGGGCTTAAATAAAAGTGCCACTCCCAAGCACTGGTGCTTGAGCCGTGGCTCAGCACACACGGCCCCTCCACTCTGCCAGCCACGCCGCCTCATTCTCCCTGTCTGAGTGCGTCTCCTGCAGCAGCGCGACCCCCACCCGCTTCTGCTCTAAAACTCACATAGCTGCGCTCTTTTAAAAGACTGTCTGCAGCCATTCACGTTAAAAGAAATAAAACGCACTTCTCCATGGCGGCTAAAAAGAATAAAACTGACAGAATAAAACAAGCAACAATAAAAAATTCTTAAAAGAAGTATCCATTATAAAACTATTGATTAGCATCATTAGCGATCTTTTTCTTAATTGTTTGTACATATTTTTAAGACGGTACCTTTTTTTCTGGTCAAACTCCTCTAATGTTGCCTTTCGTGTAACGATGTGTGCTGAGTGGAGGAATAATCTCAAATCGGGAAGAAGTTTTCAATTTCAACCCCCTTTTCCCTTTTGTACTTTCCATAAACAGTTTAAATTCATCCAAGGTATAAAGTTTTTCCCCTGTTAACGGGTTGGCTATCGGGGATGTCAGAGATAAGCGAGGAGTCAGAGAGCTCCCCTCCATTTCCTCTGCTCCGTCCTCGCTGCCTGCTCCGCCGTCCACAGCTGCCAGCTCCTCCGCTGCTCTCTCCACCTCTGCAGCGCCGCTCTCCTCTCCTCCTCCCAGCACAGCCACAGCCGTCACCGCTGCCTCTGCCTCCGCTTGCTGGGGTTCAGAGAGAAGAGCGCTGCACAGCGCCGGGTTGTAAGCCTGTCGCCGTGCAGCTCCCCTCTCCCTCCATGTCAGGAGGGACAGACACCCTGCCTGAGACTGCAGGCTCCCCTCCAGCACAGGCTCGGGCTCTGCTCCGTTCCCGCTCGCTATTAGGCAGATCTGCAGCTTCTATGTTTTTCTTTTTTTAGTCTTTTTTAGCTACCATCACAAAACCCTCATCATTTTCAGTAGCTTCATTTTGTGCCGGACCGTGGCTGAGTCTCTTCAGCCTCGGCTGTGGTGTGGGCGGCTCCATCCCGTTCGGCGGCTCCCTGGTCTCTGCAGACTCCGGCTGGCGCTGCGATGGGGAGCAGCCTCATCCTCCCGCTCACCCCCAACATCCCCAGCCTCCTCCCTGCCATCAGTACCCTGCTCCTGCCTTTCCTCATTTCTGTTTTTTCTCGGGCAGGCCCTCCTCTGGTGTCCCTGTTCCCCGCAGTTAAAGCACCGCATTGTGTCCGAGCTGACAAACACTACGCAGCCCGTCCCTTCCACACTGAAGCTCCAAGCAACATCAATCACCTCCCCGGGTTATTCAGCAGTAAAACGCCTGTCTCCGAAAAGACAGGACGTGCTTAACATTTGTATTTTTGCACCCTAAAGGTATATTTTTAATTGGGGACACCAGTTTGCCATATCGGGCAAGTTCATTTGCCAAGGTCTCATTTTTAAAAATGGCGGCACGTTTGACATGATTACCTTGGTAACAGGGGTTACTAAGGGGTTACTTGGATAAAATCCCTTTCACTGAAAAACCTTCCTCCACTAGTTGATTGACCAGCGATACCTCTTTTAAAAATACGACAAATCTTTTATTCATACGGGATGCCGACACTATATTGTCACACCCGACCACCTCTCCCACCGCCAGCAGGCACTCCTCCACCGACACACCGGCATCGGGCAAACAGCTAACCCGTGTCGGCGGCTGAGAGCCCCAGCCCTCCAGAGTGAGATCCATAACGGGACCTACACACACACACACTACTCTGTAAAACAAACGACGAAACAACGAAACAAAAATATATAAACGAACTAAACAATTAACGAATAAATATAGATGTTTGCAAAAAAAAAAATAGTAGCGAAAACACTCTCCTACCGCACCAGCGTTCAAACGCTACCGCCTCTCCGCAAGCTCCTCCCACAATCCCACAATCCTCCGCGAGAGAGAGAGATCTGCTTTCCACAGCCTTTCAATTAAAATATAAAGTGGTATTACTCTCTTCTAATATAATAAACTGTGCGTTATAACTTTATATGAATTATCATGTTATGCACGAATGTAAGAATTAGCTTTCTGTAGTGGTGTTCTTTTTTTCTTTCAAGTAGCATATATCTATAATCGTTTTTGCGGTATATTTTAATATAAAATGTGTACACTATTGCAGTTTTGATATAGGATACATTAGCTTACATTAGGTCTGGAGCAGGGAATCCAATTCCAGACACTTCCCAATCCCAGGAGTTAGTGATTGATTGATTGATTGATTGATTGATTGATTGATTGATTTTTTTTAACGTATGTATGTATGTATTTGTTTGTTTATTTTTATTAGCCTAATAATTAGCGGCCTGCATGCCTAGGCTAATGCAATCACTCCACAAAGGAGTTATTCAACGAATTAATCATAGTGAATCAAACACATAAATTGTTGCAAGTAAAGATAACACAGTCGTGTATGCTCTAGCTCCAGCGCAGTGATTTCACTGTCTAAGTAGGGCGGCACAGCTCAACTCAATAATACTGTTATTTAAAAAAACATAAACTTAGTTCAAACACACTGAACTGATTAAACTACAAACACTGAACATTTAAACTCCAGAAAGTAAACGTACATAGTAAATACTACACATTTTTAAAAGCAGCAACATCATACAATGATTTTTTTTTTTTTAGCCTACAGACTGCAGAATCACCGCCCTGCTATTTAAACATGTATAGCCGCGTGCGCTCAAAGCTGTCAGCAGCCGGTTGGGTGTTTATAGTTAACCTCGCCTAACAGAAAGGGAACGTAGACTACACCAGTACGGCTGTGGTTTTATTTGAAAGGAGATGCAACATTGTTAATTCGTTTGCTAAATCGCAAAGTACTACAATGTGGTAAAAAAAAAAAATCCGTTGTCCGCCATTAAAGGAATTTTCTCGCGTACCTCCTGAGGAGCGCTCGAGTACCCCCAGGGTTACCCGTACCCCAGTTTGAAAACCGCTGCTCTAATGTAATAACAGTTTTAGACTGCATATAGACTGACCCTGTTTTCATTTACGTCGAAAATTCTGGGCCGATTTGCATTTTCGAATTCAACCCAGTTTTGGGGACTCAGCTGACAGCCGGGTTTCTAAGTCATGCATGCACAGTTTACCATAAACTGGATCGTGAATTCATTTGAGAGTAACCCTTAGTACATGAATCAAAGTTAATGTATTTTTTACTCTCCCAGAAAACATCTTTTTTTAATGAAAAACCAGAAATAAAATGTAAATGTTAAAAAAAGCCTATTTCTTATTGCAATGAAGAAACTACATTGCACTGAAATAGATACATGAAAATGAATTAAAGCAGTCATTTCCCTTTATTAAAGGCTAATATTAAAACACATTTTTGGGAAGGAACATGGTATTGCAAAAAAAGGACATCTCATTTGCTAATGTAATGCCCATCAATATATTGTAGCATTTCGGGTTCTTTTTGGAAAAAATGAGAAATGAGACTGCAACTGTGAGTAGATGAAGGTTGTTTATTTTGACAATAATTAAATAATCACAAAATAAAATCATAAAGTGAGGGAAAGGGGACTGGGAGTCGAAAGTGAAAATAAATGATTGTAGTAGTTTTTCTTTTAACCTAACCTTCCCAATCTTTTCCCCGCCCCTCTTTTGCACAAAACCTGCACTCCATTCCCCTCCACATGCAACCCCGCACACACACACCACCATGCAACCCCTACATGCACACACCACCATGCAACCCCTACATGCACACACCACCATGCAACCCCTGCACACACACCACCACCATGCAACCCCTGCACGCACACACCACCATGCAACCCCTGCACACAAACCACCACCATGCAACTCCTGCACGCACACCACCATGCGACCCCTACATGCACACACCACCATGCAACCCTTGCACGCACACACCACCATGCAACCCCTACATGCACACACCACCATGCAACCCCTGCACACAAACCACCACCATGCAACCCCTGCACACACACCACCATGCAACCCCTGCACGCACACACCACCATGCAACCCCTGCACACAAACCACCACCATGCAACCCCTACATGCACAAACCACCATGCAACCCTTGCACGCACACACCACCATGCAACCCCTACATGCACAAACCACCATGCAACTCCTGCACACAAACCACCACCATGCGACCCCTGCACGCACACACCACCATGCGACCCTTGCACGCACACACCACCATACAACCCCTGCACACAAACCACCACCAGGCAACCCCTGCACGCACACACCACCATGCAACCCCAACATGCACACACCACCATGCAACCCCTGCACGCACACCACCATGCAACCCCTACATGCACACACCACCATGCAACCCCTACATGCACACACCACCATGCAACCCCTACATGCACACACCACCATGCAACCCCTACATGCACACACCACCATGCAACCCCTGCACGCACACACCACCATGCAACCCCTGCATGCACACACCACCATGCAACCCCTACATGCACACCACCATGCAACCCCTGCACGCACACACCACCATGCAACCCCTGCACGCACACACCCACCATGCAACCCCTGCACGCACACACCACCATGCAACCACTACATAAACACACCACCATGCAACCCCTGCACGTACACACCACCATGCAACCCCTGCACACACACCACCAACATGCAGCCCTTGCACGACACACCACCATGCAATCCCTCACACCACCATGCAACCCTGCACACAACACCACCATGCAACCCTTACATCGCACACACCACCATGCAACCCCTGCACACAAACCACCACCATGCAACCCCTGCACGCACACACCACCATGCAACCTACATGCACACACCACCATGCAACCCCTCCATGCAACCCCTGCATGCACACACCACCATGCAACCCCTGCATGCACACACCACCATGCAACCCCTACATGCACACCACCACATGCAACCCCTGCACGCACACCACCATGCAACCTACATGCACACACCACCATGCAACCCCTACATGCACATACCACCATGCAACCCCTGCTGCGCACACACCACCATGCAACCCCTGCACGCACACCACCACATGCAACCCTGCACACAAACCACCACCATGCAACCCCTGCACGCACACCACCATGCAACCTACATGCACACACCACCATGCAACCCCTACATGCACATACCACCATGCAACCCCTGCACGCACACACCACCATGCAACCCCTGCACGCACACCACCACGTTCAGGGTGTTCAGCCTCATTCATGTCTATGGCAGGTTTGAAAAACACATTTCCAGGCATATCTCTCGAACCGCATGCCCATACCTCGCGACGTAGAACAATAATTCAAAGTGATCGAGACTCAGGGGAGCACCCCAAACCACCCCTAAAACGGCGCGGTGGTTCAACCAAAAACTCATGACAAAAAATTCACTTTGCCGAGCTGTCCTGGCATCTGAACCATGAAAACGGTGACTCCTTGTGCAGGGGCCCCATGGGGCCCCACCGAAAAAATCAAGTTCCTAACCCCCACAGAACCCGAGATACGCCCGTCAAAATGCCCCAAAATGACCCTTTTCGGGTCATATCTCGATGACCCGTGGCCTAGAAACCGGGTTGAACTTCCTTGGGTCATGTCTGGGGCCCCTCTTTCACAGAGAGCCGCCCGTTTTCAAATGCTACATTTTCAACAAATTTTCACATTTTCAGCATGATGGTGTTTCAAGGTTGCATTTCCAATAGCTTTTGAGCTCCAGGTTGGCAAAAAAAGTCTAAACTGGGGTCCTTTCCAGCTGAGGACACGAGGTGGACCCCCATAACCCGATATATAGCACCCTGAAAAATGTCTATGGGAAATCCCATTATAAAACCCCTGGCAACGCCCGCTGGGTGGCGTATGAGCCGGGGCCGATGTCTTTCTTTAGCTAAGACTCTTGTGCACGCAAAGAGTGCCCTTCTGAGTTCGTTGGCCACCATTGGGGTAAGGTTTGGCAAATGGCGGTCATGGGTCGTGCGAACTCGGAAGAACCCATTTTCTTTAGCTAAGACTGTTGTGCATCTAAAGAGAGTACTAACGAGTTTGTTGGCTCAGGATTTGTGGACTCATGGGGTAGGACAGGAGGACCCCCGATATTTCCTATGGCAAAATACATACAAAAAATGTCAGCTCTGATTTAAGTCCATTCCAAGTGTTTTGTGATCACAGTATCAGTCTGAGTGTATCGGAGCATAGTTTTGCATCAAAAGCGAGCGGAGACGACAAAAAGCACTATATACCCTATTCTTTAAAATATCACTTTGCAGTGCAAATTGAGGAACACAACCACTTAGCAACTTGCAAATTGGTACTGCAATTTAAAGGGCTGTAGTGTCAGACTGGTAGTCCCAAACTGATTCAAGTGTTTTTGGAATGATTCCTGCAAAGACTGATTTATAAGAAAAAAGAGAGATTGACAAACAGCTTTCTATGCAGAAACAGGCAACTACAAGAGGGTGTCAAACAAGCTGTGAATGTCCTAGGAGGCTACAGAGTACCTGTGGGACATATAGATAATGAATCCAGAAGCTCGAGTTTGGGACATTATCTGAAAAGCAAAGAGGCCCAGAATTTGGGACGTAAATGAAAACATGGGAGGTCTAAATGTACAACTGTGATTACATTAGAGATAAACTAATGTATCCTGTATACAACACAAAACAGCCACATATAAAAAGCATCATTACATTTAGATTTGCTCTCCCAGCCATACATGTATATTAATACAGTTAAGAATAAAACGTGTTAGAAAACAAAACAAATAAACAGAGACTGAACTGCTCCCTCCCTCCGTCCCTCCCTCCCTCACCCCCCTAAGAGAAAGGGTACTCCCTCCAGCCCAGGGCAGGCTTGAGGCACAGAGACTGAACTGCTCCCTCCCTCCTTCCCTCTATCCCTCTATCCCTCACCCTCCTAAGAGAAAGGGTGCTCCCTCCAGTCCAGAGCAGGCTTGAGGCACGGAGACTGAATTGCTCTCTCCCACTAAGAAAAAGAAAGGAGACGGATTTAAGGTATATGCTCACACATGCTTCACTGCGGAATACAAACTTGTCATGTGACCGAGGCAGCTCATTAGAGCTTCAGTGACGTACTAAAAGGGTGCCCGGTACAGTGATTTAAGACACGGCGTCGTTTCAAAGAGAATAAGAACAAACCGATCGAGCCTCGCAGAGTTGTATTTAATGTAATTACATTTTGTTGCGCAAGGCGTGGACGATAAAAAAAAAAAAGTAAGTTCCATTTTGTTTTTAGTTTATGTTTCGTTGTTTGCGACGCACTGGCCGATTCAACAAGACCGATTCAATTTCCATTCAAAACTCAGTCAGACCTGTGACAGAAAGCCTAACGGGACAGGAAGCCTCTGCCGGCTGCTATATACTGTTAGCCGCAGGTTTTCAGCACGGTCCATGCTGTGTGTGTGCAGCACAGGTATGTGATATTCTCAATATGGGTGGCCAGATTTCCAAAGCGCAAAACTGGGACACATTGTTAAATAATTGATATGACTCATTTTTAACCATTTAAATATAGACTATTTGGTGGTTATTTAAATAGCCACACTCTCACTCTTAGTATTATCGTCCTTTTAAGCAGCTAGTAATGTCAGTGCGTTGTTGATGTGGTTTAAGCTGCTGAACTCGGATGCTTGCAACCTCTCGCTGCTCTCCCAGTGTCTGGGCTAAATCCCGACTGAACTGAACAGCTACTGTACGAAACTACACGGAATTGCAGATTCATATTGAATATAAACTACATGAAAACGCATTGCGCGCTGAGAAATAAGCACGTCTGTCTGTGTTAATCACTTTATAAAATCATGTTCTTGATTACAATAGTACTTTTTAAAAATGTTATCTTGTTTTCACTGCAGGTGCCATAAACTAAATGATATAGACGCGGTTGTTTACGTTATTTTGGCAAAATTTATTTAAAGTGACTGAAACCCGGTGAAGGTGCAGAACGTGGTACCAAAACTTGACCCGTGTATCATTTTTTGACGTCACGCTGTCAATGTTGTGATTGACTGCTGCACAGATCACAAGGAAGGGGATGTGGAAAGCGTCAGTAGATGATCCTTGAGCTTGGGCGAAGTTTTAATAATAGTGTTTTGGATCATTATCTTGCTGTAAGATGAAGTTTGGACCAATAAGTCTTGCACCACTGGGAATAGCATGGTGGATTAAAAAACACCTTTGTCCATTGTTCCATAGTCCAATTTCTGTGTTCTTGTGCATATTTTAGCCTTTTAGTCTTGTTCCCCTTTCTTAACAGAGGTATTCTTACTGCAACACATCCTTCAAGCCCTGATTTCAAGAGTGATCTTCAGTACTGTTGATTTGATGGACAACGACACCTGAGCCTTCTGCCAGTTCTGTTGTCAATTCAACGCTTATCTTCTTTCTATTCCTGTTCATCCTTGTTAGAAAGCTTTTTGGGTTTTCCAGCCCTGGGTTTGTCAGTTACAGATGATGTTTCTCTGTACTTGTTAATTATGCTTCGGATACCACACCTTGAAAATGTCTTCGATGTGATGTGACACAGTTTCTAACTGAATTCACAGCCTGCTTGACATCGTGAAGCTTTTGTTTCTGTTCAATGAAGATTTTGATTAGCAGGTTTATTACTGTTGTGTTTCACCAATTAAAATTCCTGATTAAAATGGCTGATTGTCTTCTTTTACTTGCAAGCCTGTGTGTTTTCATTGTTTTCGTCAGTTAAATCCTTTACATTTAAAAATGGTCTCATTAGTAAAGTGTTAAGGAATAGAATTAGTTTTTGCGATAGCAGCACTGGTACCTCAGCAGAATGTGTCTTTTATAACAAAAAATGCAAGTTGACAGTTTAATAGACAACATTTTTGTGACATTTTCAATGAATATGCAGAATCGCATTGCAAGTGCTGTTTAAGATTACATTTAATAGAATCACATTGTAACTGCAGTGTAACACCAGACTGTAATAATCATTGTAACTGCAGTGTAACACCAGACTGTAATAATCATTGTAACTGCAGTCACACACCAGACTGTAATAATCATTGTAACTGCAGTCACACACCAGACTGTAATAATCATTGTAACTGCAGTCACACACCAGACTGTAATAATCATTGTAACTGCAGTCACACACCAGACTGTAATAATCATTGTAACTGCAGTGTAACACCAGACTGTAATAATCATTGTAACTGCAGTCACACACCAGACTGTAATAATCATTGTAACTGCAGTCACACACCAGACTGTAATAATCATTGTAACTGCAGTGTAACACCAGACTGTAATAATCATTGTAACTGCAGTCACACCACAATATAGTAAAATTCCATTAGAACTGCAGTCTGACTCCCACTGCAGTAAAATCACACTGTAACTGCAGTTTAACATTGCATTTAATAGCATCTCTTAAAGTTGTAACTTTAGTGAAGAATGAGCAAAACGTTAAACCCTTGCTTTCAATTGTAAAAACAATGTTTCATGTCCATGATTATTTATTATTTTACTGTTAATGAAGATTGCATTATATATGTTTCATTAATAGATAATGAGTTTCTTTATGGACAAAACATGAGGCATTTTGAGACCTTGTGAAATGAACCTTGTTTAACCCTTTGAGTAGTACGAATGTACCGGTACGTTCACTGCTCTCTGGTCTCCCGGGAGTACGAATGTATCAGTACGTTCTGCAACTTTAAACTTGAATCACTGAGCCTACAAAACTCCTGATAACATGATATTGTAACTCTAGGTTTCTGTAACACCTTTTATTGGTATCTTGCGTCCTCTGCCAGATATTGACTGAGTTACATATAATAAACCCCGTAACATAAAATGTCAACAATGTCTCTCAGCTGGTAGAAAAATACCACACACCACGGATCCAGTGAAGGACACCCAAGCTCAGACAACCCGAGGATCATCTCAAGGATAGCGGTAGCTGGAGTCCTTAGACGCATGGAATGGCCCCCTCAAAGCCCAGATCTCAATATCATTGAAGCTGTATGGGACTGATTGGACAAAGAAAAAGAATCCCAGCAACTTAGATGATCTGTGGAGGGTCTTGGAAGAAGCGTGGAACACCATTCCACAAGAGTTTATAACAGAATGATTTGAAAGAGTCCCTACAAGAATCTCAATGATTTAGATGATCTGTGGAAGGTCTTGGAAGAAGCGTGGAACACCATTCCACAAGAGTTTATAACACAATGATTTGAAAGAGTCCCTACAAGAATCTCAATGATTTAGATGATCTGTGGAAGGTCTTGGAAGAAGCGTGGAACACCATTCCACAAGAGTTTATAACACAATGATTTGAAAGAGTCCCTACAAGAATCTCAATGGTTTAGATGATCTGTGGAAGGTCTTGGAAGAAGCGTGGAACACCATTCCACAAGAGTTTATAACACAGTGATTTGAAAGAGTCCCTACAAGAATCTCAATGATTTAGATGATCTGTGGAAGGTCTTGGAAGAAGCGTGGAACACCATTCCACAAGAGTTTATAACACAATGATTTGAAAGAGTCCCTACAAGAATCTCAATGGTTTAGATGATCTGTGGAGGGTCTTGGAAGAAGCGTGGAACACCATTCCACAAGAGTTTATAACAGTGATTTAAAAGTGTCCCCACAAGAATCTCAATGGTTTTGAAAGAAAAGGGTGGACATACTCGCTATTAGTTTATATCAAGGTATATTGTGTATAAATTTGAATAAGATTTTCATAAAGGTGTATTTGCGTTGGACACAAAGAAAGTTTCCTTAGCATCAGAGTAGAAAAATGCAAAAGGTCTAGACTTTTGCCCAGCAGTGTATATTTTTTTAAATTACGATGCACCTGGTACATTAGGCAGCAGTGAGCAAGCGTTTTTGAGAATGCACCAGGTACGTCCAATAGCAAGGGGTTAAGCGATTCACAAAGTAATTTATTGTTACCCTCACATTAAGTGGCGCTCCGCAGACTCTGTGTACAGTGTATATTTAAATGCTCAGTTACTTTGTATTACTGACTGAGACACTTGGTATGCATTCTGGGAGCTGTAGTTCAAACGGGAGTGTGTCTCTATGTGATTGCATTGTTTACAGGCTCCCCCAGAACTACAGATCCCAGTGGCCTGACGTCACTTACACACAGTTTTGCTGACCCAATCAGCAAACAGCTTGTGTAACAAGCACACTCCTTCAAGCAACATTAATTGGGAGGCTTAATGTGATTATTATACTGTGTATTTTAATATTACAAAGAAAGTCACAATCTTTCAGAAGGGCATTGGAGTGCTAGGCTTGCTGTTTCTAAAGGTTTAATTTCACAATAAGCACAGTGTCCGATTTATAATTTCTGGCGAATACAATTTTTTACTTAAATTGTAAAACACGTCAAATATTCGATCGGATATTTGTCCCAGCATTAAAATATAATGACACAGAAAGTACTGATTAGAGGAGAAAACTCAAAATGGAGCGAGGTAACCACAGGGAGCAGTATTACATTTTATGACAATTAGTAAAAGTCAGGCAAAAGAGAGGTTTCAATTTTATCAGGACCAAAGAAGAGTGAAACTGACCCTGTTGTCTTCCTCGCTCGACTCGCCTTAAGCTCTGCGCTGCAGCCACACGTAGGGATGTTCCCAACACACTCCATTTAAAAATCTCTGACCTTGTTCTTGTTTGCCCAGAGAAATACAAACACAGAATTTCTTTGGAAAGTTTGGCATTTAAGCTGCTGTCTGGGTGAGTGTTTTCACTTTCATTCCATTCCAGAATAACCATGTATTGTAAACCTCTCTAGAAAATATATTTCATTTCCTGATTTCCATTACATGAGAGTAGATGTTAAAACTTCATGCTGATTTGAACTTGGCTCTCGCCAAGATAAGCACCAACTAAGACGTAGCTTCACAGTAAACTAATGTGATCCATATGTGTCTCCATCCATTTGCGCTTCCTTCCATATGATGATGTAGATATCCTTCTGTCTGGTGTTGATGGCTGAAGTGTAATGCTGGCTCCAGGGATCAGCTTATTTTGCCTCCCTAGCGCATCAGCACACACAACGGCTGCGATGCTGGCTCCGGGATCAACCATAGTGCGGTCTCCCCAGCGCATCAGCATGACAACCGCCTGGATTGAGCTAAGTAGGGTACATCTCTGGGGTCTTCAAGTGGGCACCTTCCATCCTCTGTGTTTCGTCGACCAGCCCACGACACCTCAAGAGGGCTCGACGGTGATTCTGGCATCCCAGCATCACCCTCCGTCCCCCACTCAACTCAGCCCAGCTTACTTACCTGTATATCAGCCTTTCTTTCTTTCTATTGTGCTTGAGATCCCCAGCCAGAATCTTTCCGTCTCAACCACAGCCAGTTGCTGCTCCTCTCTGCTGCTTCAGATAAGTTCTTCACTGTGCGACGCAACTCTTGGCCATTGAATCCGACATCTCTGAGAAACCGGGTTGTAGAGTGTGCCACAAATCCTCGACATCCCACTTCCACTGGGTAAACCCAGACTCTCCATCCTCGCTGTTCCGCTTCAGTGGCTAGTTGAGCATACCGCAGTTTCTTCCTCTCATACGCCTCATCTACAGCATCCTCCCATGGCACTGTTAACTCCACCAGGTGAACAAGGCGTGCTGATCCAGACCACAAGACAATATCTGGTCGAAGGTTTGTGGTGGCAATCTCAGGTGGAAAAATAAGCCGTTGACCAACATCCGCCAGCATTTTCCAGTCTCTAGCAGCTTCCAGTTGTCCTGGGCGAGGATTGGTTTTAACACCTTTTCTTGGTGGTTGCTCTCCTGGGCGGAGGAATGTTGTCTTTTGTGTGTAATGTTTTGATGGAACAGGTGGCAACTTATTGGTCATGTTACGCTTGTCTTCCAATGCTAAGGCCAAACATCGCAGCACCTGGTCATGGCGCCAAGTAAACCGTCCTTGGCTAAGAGCCACCTTACATCCTGTCAAAATGTGCCTTAATGTTGCAGGTGATGAACACAAAGGACATGAGGGATCCTCTCCTACCCAGAGGTTTAGGTTCTGTGGTGATGGGAGAACATCATATGTTGACCTTATAAGGAAACTGATCCTGCTCTGTTCCATTGACCATAGGTCTTGCCAGCCAATCTTGCGTTGTTCCACACTCTCCCATCTCATCCATTCTCCCTGCTTGCCCTGGGAAATGGCCTTTATACACCTCATCCTCTCCTCCTGCTTTTGCACCTCGTTGACTACAAGCTTCCTCCGTTGCGCTGGGGCTGCCTTGTGCCATGTAGGAGGAGCTGAACTGAGACCAAGACCCCTCTTCCATGCTGAACTTGCCCCATGATATCACCAATTCGAAGGGCAGCCTTTGCATCCTCCACAGCTTTCTTTGCCACCCACTTTCTTCCAGTTTTCAACACAGGTGCTGCCTCCCTTACGCATTTGTCGCTGACTCTACTAATGTCATTTCCAGTCGGACCTTGGCGCACTTAAACTCCTCGGTTAGAGCGAGACAGGTAGCTGCAGTATTCCTTTACCATAAAGTCCCACTCTGCTGAGGCAGCGTGGAACTCCCAACCATTTCCTGATGTGTGAACTGATTAAAGCTTCCAGCTTCTCTACTGTTGTCAAAGAAACCTCAGATACAGTCAGTGGCCACAGCAGCCGTGGCAGTAGGCCAAACTGAAAGCACCAGAGTTTTAGTTTGCCTGGTAAAGCGCTGCTGTCTATGCTCTTCAACCCTTCCACAGCTTGTTGTCTAACTTCTCCCACACCTAACTGTGTCCTTTAGATCCCCGTCGTACCATCTCCCAAGGCTCTTCACTGGCTTCTCAGACACTGTTGGTATTGCCTCACCATTAATGAAGAACGTTTTATCTACTACTTTACCTTTAATTATAGAGATGCTCCTTGATTTAGTGGGCTTGAATTGCATTCGTGCCCATTCAATGTTATTGGTTAATTTGCCCAATAACCGATTAGTGCAGGCTACTGTTGTAGTCATGGTTGTCATGTCATCCATGTATGCTCGAATTGGTGGTAGTCGCATTCCAGAAGCCAAGCGCTCTCCTCCCACTACCCATTTTGATGCCCTAATGATTACTTCCATTGCCATGGTAAAAGCCAGTGGAGAAATGGTGCATCCTGCCATTATTCCAACTTCTAGGCATTGCCATGTAGTGCTGAATTCTGAAGTTGAGAAACTAAATTGCAAATCTCCAAAGTAGGCTTTGACTAGATTTGTTATTGTCATTGGTACACTGAAAAAATCAAATGCTGTATTGTATTATTAAACATTTCAGTAAGTTATTTATTGCTGCCCTCACATTAAGTGGCGCTCCGCATAGGAGGGGAAAAAAGGGAACTTTTACTAGAAAACGGGTATCCAGATCTCAGAAACTGCAAAAAGGGAGACAACATAGAACCAGGTAACTACAGACCAATAAGCATGACTTCTATTATATGGAAACTTATGGAAACTATAATAAGATCCAAAATGTAAAATTACCTATATGGTAACAATATCCTGGGAGACAGTCAGCATGGTTTTAGGAAAGGGAGATCATGTCTAACTAACCTGCTTGATTTTTTTGAGGATGCAACATTGACAATGGATAATTGCAAAGCATACGACATGGTTTATTTAGATTTCCAGAAAGCTTTTGACAAAGTCCAGCATAAAAGATTATTTCTCAAACTGAACGCAGTAGGGATTCAAGGAAATGCATGCACATGGATTAGGGAGTGGTTAACATGTAGAAAACAGAAAGTACTGATTAGAGGAGAAATCTCAAAATGGAATGAGGTAACCAGTGGAGTACCACAGGGATCAGTATTAGGTCCTCTGCTATTCCTAATCTACATTAATGATTTAGATTCTGGTATAGTAAGCAAACTTGTTAAATTTTCAGATGACACAACAATAGGTGGAGTGGCAAACACTGTTGCAGCAGCAAAGGTCATTCAAAATGATCTAGACAGCATTCAGAACTGGGCAAGCACATGGCAAATGACATTTAATAGAGAAGTGTAAAGTACTGCACACAGGCAATAAAAATGCGCATTATAAATATCGTATGGGAGATACTGAAATTGAAGAAAGAATCTGAAAAAGACCTAGGAGTTTATGTTGACTCAGAAATGTCTTCATCTAGACAATGTGGGGAAGCTATAAAAAAGGCCAACAAGATGCTCAGATATATTGTGAGAAGTGTTGAATTTAAATCAAGGGAAGTAATGCTAAAACTTTACAATGCATTAGTAAGACCTCACCTAGAATATTGTGTTCAGTTCTGGTCACCTCGTTACAAAAAGGATATTGCTGCTCTAGAAAGAGTGCTAAGAAGAGCAACCAGAATTATCCCGGGTTTAAAAGGCATGTCATATGCAGACAGGCTAAAAGAATTGAATCTATTCAGTCTTGAACAAAGAAGACTACGCGGTGATCTGATTCAAACATTCAAAATCCTAAAAGGTGTAGACAATGTCGACCCAGGAGACTTTTTCGACCTGAAAAAAGAAACAAGGACCAGGGGTCACAAATGGAGATTAGATAAAGGGGCATTCAGAACAGAAAATAGGAGGCACTTTTTTACACAGAAAATTGTGAGGGTCTGGAATCAACTCCCCAGTAATGTTCTTGAAGCTGACACCCTGGGATCCTTCAAGAAGCTGCTTGATGAGATTCTGGGATCAATAAGCTACTAACAACCAAACGAGTAAGATGGGCTGAATGGCCTCCTCTCATTTGTAAACTTTCTTATGTTCTTATACCACACTGCATTGTATATTATCCTGTGCTCTGTAATCTACAGACCCCCCATGCTGATTCCATTACCACACTGCATTGTATATTATCCTGTGCTCTGTAATCTACAGACCCCCCATGCTGATTCCATTACCACACTGCATTGTATATTATCCCGTGCTGTGTAATGGTAGATTCATCCATGACTAGTCGTAGTGAAGAGGCAGGAAACATGTGATGTGAAATCTAAAGGGTTAAAAACGATTGTGTGGTGTTGTGAGTACTGTGGGTTATCGTGTTGTGTTCTGAGCACAGCACATTCAGGTGAGAACTGCTCGATATGTATTTCTCAAAAGATAGTCAGGACGCTGTTTTGTCTAGTTTGAGGCAAAGCTGCTTAGTTAAAAACAACCCCTTATAAGGGAGTCTTCATCTTTGAGAAAGTTCTATAATCATGATGTGTTAATTTGCCTATTTGTTGCTATGCTAATCAAGTATAAATATTGTGCTACCTTGTCAATCATGAAGAGAGTGTGTTCCTGTATCCGCTGCTGCTCTTCCCTTGCACGCATTGTATTAAAGCTTCTTGAAACTGCTATCGAGTGGAGTCAGTCATTTCATATTGAACAGGATTTTACCGACTACAGGAGCTAAGCTACATTTTCATTTGTTATTTGTCACTGAGTGTAAATACTGCTGTAGGGATAAATGAATCCATTTACAATACTCACTAGCTGATACGTGTAATGGTTTTAATTAATTAGCACTCTTAATTATCAATTACTTCCAAACGAGCTCATGATCCAGAAAATGAAACCCAGTGAAACAATAACACCACGACACTGTTCTATAGATGATCCATTTCATCAACGTGAGCTCAGTGATACGGTACAAAAGGAAGAAACATGTAATCGTAATTCATTCTTTAGCAATGTGTTGTTTATTTATACATCCTTCAGTTACAACTCACGACCCTTAAACTGAACACCGTTACATGTGTTATTATTCATCCTGTATTCGTTCCAGCACCTGTTACACAATTAACCAGATCGCTTCAAATATTTACACGTCTCATATTGTCAGATTGTTCCATCAGATATTACACTGACCCGTTTCTCTTGTCCAGCGACTTACAGCCACACCCTGTTATACTTTATAACTCTTCATCGTTCTGCAATTCTACATGTATTACATTCCCACATATAGATTCTGTCAATCTCTGCATTCTTTAGTTGAGCTGGGATACTCAATTCTACATGTATTACATTCCCACATATAGATTCTGTCAATCTCTGCACTCTTTAATTGAGCTGGGATACTCAATTCTACATGTATTACATTCCCACATATAGATTCTGTCAATCTCTGCACTCTTTAGTTGAGCTAGGATACTCAGTCTTTGTCTTGCAGTCGATGCAGGTTAGAATGAAGTTGTCGTTTGTGGTTCAATGTTCCAGCGTCAGAGGCCGATTTCCTGTAGGATTTGCTTGTATTCCTGGTCACACAACCCAGTCTCGCTCAGTAGATTGGAAAACTCTTGCTGTAAATTTGACCAGTGGCAGCAGACTGAATCAGTTAATTTATTATTGGTTCAACATTCGTTGACTTTTCCTTTCTTCGATTGCGACCTAGTTGGTTGAATTTCTCTAAGTTTCTTACAATGTTGATCAAACTATGGATTATTCATCTTCAATCTCTCACCTTGGAGTCCAGGTGCAACCCTAATTGTTCATTCAGGGCCTCCAAACGTCATACTTTTATGGTCCAACACTGCAAAAGAGCAAGAAAGAGCCAGGATAAAACCTGTCTGAGTTTCTGTACCTATGACAAGTACACATGCTTGCTACACTTGTATTACACGATGCAGTTTACAAAAGCAGGGTAAAATAAAATCCTGGACAACGCACATTGCAAAATATTCAATCATTGCAACACTATCATTTTTTATTGGTTTTAGAATCGTGATGAATTTACAAGACAAACCCTCCAGGTGGCTGTCCAGTAAGGACGGTGCAGTCTTGTCTCTGGGATGCTACATACCGGGGTCGGGATACTCGTTCCCATCAATGTATTTATTTTCAAGTCTATGCAGTTTAAATGCTACACCCTGAAACTCATTCCCCACACTGAGTTATCAATTTCTCCTGACTCGTCCATCAGATGAGGTGCAGAATAGTTTCCTTTCTGCATATTCCCGCTCCCAGGCACTGACTGCATTGACAGCCTGAGTTAAACTGACAGCAGAGAAGCCTCTTGTGGCGTGTCCGCGTCTCCACCCACTTTCTGACACAATCACAGTGCAAGAGAGTTGAAGAGCATTTTGAACATTTAAAATTCAAGCCCTTAAGAGTGATACACAAAACAGTAATTACACAGGAACTCATAATGTAAGGTAATGTTTTTTCTGAATGAACATGGTCCTTAGGGTTTCTCTCCTGTGTGAATTCGCTGGTGTGTTTTCAGGTTTTGTAACACATTGAAACTCTTTCCACAGTCAGAGCACCAATACGGTTTCTCTCCGGTGTGAATTCGCTGGTGTGTTTTCAGGTTTTGTAACACATTGAAACTCTTTCCACAGTCAGAGCAGCGATACGGTTTCTCTCCTGTATGAATTCGCTGGTGTCTTTTCAGGGATTGTGTGTGACTGAAACTCTTTCCACAGTCAGAGCAGCGATGTGGTTTCACTCCAGTGTGAATTCGCTGGTGTATTTTTAGGTTTTGTAACACACTGAAACTCTTCCCACAGTGAGAGCAACAATATGGTTTCTCTCCTGTGTGAATTCGCTGGTGTGTTTGAAGATTTTCTAAGATGTTGAAACTCTTCCCACAGTCAAAGCAGAGATACGGTTTCTCTCCTGTGTGAATTCGCTGATGTGTTTTCAGGTTTCCTAACTGATTGAAACTCTTGCCACAGTCAGAGCAGCGATACGGTTTCTCTCCTGTGTGAATTCGCTGGTGTCTTATCAGGTTTTGTAACACATTGAAACTCTTCCCACAGTCAGAGCAGCGATATGGTTTCTTTCCTGTGTGAATTTGCTGGTGTGTTTGAAGATTTAAGTTGTTGAAACTCTTGCCACAGTCAGAGCAGCGATACGGTTTCTCTCCTGTGTGAATTCGCTGGTGTCTTCTCAGGTTTTGTAAGACATTGAAACTCTTCCCACAGTCAGAGCAGCGATACGGTTTCTCTCCTGTGTGAATTCGCTGGTTTGTTTTCAGGTTTCCTAACTGGGTGAAACCTTTCCCACAGTCGGGATATTCTCCACCGCCTGCCCTCACTTTAGCTGCTGGACTGGAACCTGGAAAATATGAACAGGAAAGAAAGTAAGAGGGACTGCTTGTTGGCTTAGGGCATGTGGCTGGGTGGTGAAGTGGATTAAAGCATGTGAATTTCAGCTGTGGGGCTTTGGGTTACACCAGTTTAAAAAAGCAAAGATAAAAACTTAAAAGCAACGATAAATTTAAAGCCTTTACTTTGTGTAAAAGCAGAGTCCCTAACCCTCTATTTCCCCGAACACACCCTGCAATTCGAAGTAGTGTTTCAGGTCTAGTTTCCCTGACAAACCCTACATTATATCTTTCTCCTCAGCATTAGATTACAATGATATCTTTCTCATGATGGCATTTTGAGTTTTTTCTAATCTTGGGGTCTGTACAGATGCATACACAGAACTGCAGTGTAATCCGCATCAGCTGTCAATGATGTGCTTGGAGACTGGAACGGCTCCCTCCCTCTCTCTGTTTGGAATCATCCTGTTTATTGTTGTACAGATATACATCACGGTGCATTAGAAATGTGCAGCCCCATGCCATCGCATTACATTACACATGCAGGGTTTATGGGCAGGATTTTCAAACACCAGTGTTATTGTATTGAACTTGCGGTATATTAATGACAGCTTTAGTAGCAAGTGGTTTTCAAACAAAATTTGTTAATAAAATCAATCCGTTAATGCTTTGAAATTGAGTGAGATCGTTAATGAACACATTTCTCATTAAAAAGCTTAATTGTCGCAGATCACTTACATCACTTCCTGTCTCAACGACTAGATAAGGGGAACTCGTTAATCAAAATGCATGTTAAATGAGCTGAATAGAAATGAATGGAAGCAGAATTCACTGTTTTGGAAACTACTAGCGTACAGGGAGACGGCTCTCCCACCAGCGAGCAGCAGCCAAATGGAAATGAAGAATGGGAATATCTGTTCTGTGCATAATGTAAACTTCATTTAAAAGTGTGCATTTTGTCCTGCAGAATGTACATTTATTTAGAACACGTCACATATAAAATGATGACTTACGATTATCTGGCATGTGGGTAGAAATTCGGAGGGATATTATGCCACAGCGTACTATATATAACTCTTTTATTGTGCATTTTGCAATCTTTGTTTGGTTAACAAGAAAACATTTTTTTGGATGGGGTAGTAAGCAGGGCTCTATGAAATCTGAGAACACAGACGGAACCACGGAATCAAAACAAACAATCAGACAAACAAACTAAAAGCTCTTTGGCAGTAGAGCATGAAGCACCTATGTGCACAGATTCTGTACATGCAGGGAGGCTCCAAACTAACACACACGCACACACACACGCACGCACGCACGCACGCACGCACGCACGCACGCACACATAATGAGAATGCATAATCAGCTTGTGGCAAAGTGGCTTGTAGTGCACAGGTGCAGTGGTGATGCGGTGCTCAGGAATGAGAGACACAATAATAATACCCTTCACTTGTACAGCGGTATAGCACTGGGCTGCAGTGCGGAGGTGTATGAACCATGATAACACTTAATAACATTACTTTTTGAAGTCCTTTGCCTAAATAGCTTGACACGTAACACAAAAATCACATGTACCGGCTCTACAGTAAATAAACATGTAAGAAAACTGGCAAGTATTAATAATGCGATGAAATATATTTGACCACGAAAAATTCCATAAGCGAAACAGGAGGAGGAACATGAATAAAAATAAAAAAGGCTGAGAAAAATCAAGGTGAGACATACAGCACTCACGAACAGAAAAGCAGTCTACACAGCTTGACTTGGCTGAAGATCTGGATTTCAAATGTTGGATCCCTCATTTATCACAGAGGAATTCAGCCACACCAAAGCCTAAGGACTACATCTATTTTTTCTTTTGTTGGTGTGTGTGTGTGTGTGAGCCGCTGTTGGGTGCGGACCATGTCATCTACCACCCCCTCGTCCCCCGCCCGCCATGAGAGTAGTGGTCCGCTCTCTTCTCCGTGTGTGAGGGGACTGATAGAGCTGGAGCCTCTGTCTAGGTGAAATAGAGCGAGTGAGAAAGTGAGCGAGTTTTTAGGATAGAAACAGGCAGAAGGGTTTATTGTTTTTGTGGTGTGGTCCTGACCCAAACACAGACCCTGTTTAATTAATAAAGTAGTTTTGTTAGCACCGGTGTTATAGATTTCTGTACCCCATGGAATTCTGTATCTCTGTATGATTCCATGCCTGTGCAGATGCAGTTTTTCAAAGCTGGACGTGGAAGCGTGATATTCCTGTGCGTGAGTCCCGCTGTGTTCTCAAGCACTGCCATTGAGTTCTGCTGCAGTTTGCAACAAATATTGAAAACAAGACCAAACTAATCCTGTAGCAAAAATAAAACAGCACATCTAACACCACTGGTTTTCTACAGTATGCGCAGCCTCCTGCGTTGCTGAATACACAAAACCTTTGATTAAAAGTAACCTTATAAAACTGTATTTCTTTTAAAAACACATTTTAATTTTATTACATGTAAATACTGTTCAGAAACATCAAGCATTCACGTATAGCAATCTTAATCTACCCAGGCGTCAAATCTAAGGGGTACAGAATTCTATGGGGATACAGAAATCTCGTAACACCAGAATCCCCTCTCCGTCTCCTGCTGTGAGCCTCAAGACCAGGGCTCGATACAACATTGTATTCACGTGTACCACCTTAACACTAGCCATGGAGTCATTCTGATGGGTTGAGGTTTTCAAATTTAAATTACTCTGCGTGCATGAAAGTGATGTGGTTGTCCGTTATAATATATATATTACACAAGCCTGTTGTTATCTATCCTGGCAGCCATGGCAGGAAGCACCGCCAGTGGACTACCTGAAGACTGGAAGAAGGTCTTATGGACCGATGAATCAAAATTTGAAATCTTCGGTTCATCACGCAGGGTTTTTGCACGCCGTCGAGTAGGCGAAAGGATGGTTCCTCGGTGTGTGACACCAACTGTCAAACATGGAGGAGGAAGCGTGATGGTCTGGGGGCTCTTTTGCTGTGATCCAGAGTCGGCGACTTGCACAGAGTGAGTGGCACTCTGAACCAAAACGGCTACCACAGCATTTTGCAGCCATGCAATACCCTCTGGTATACGCCTAGTTGGTCAGGGTTCATCCTACAGCAAGATAATGACCCAAAACATACCTCCAGGCTATGTCAGAACTACCTTAGAAGAAAAGAACAAGACGGTAGGCTTCAAATCATGGAATGGCCAGCACAGTCTCCAGACTTAAACCCCATCGAGCTGGTTTGGGATGAACTGGACAGAAGGGTGAAAGCAAAGCAACCTACAAGTATAACACATTTGTGGGAACTTCTGCAACAGTGTTGGGAAGAACTTTCCGAACAATATTTGATTTCCATTGTAGAAAGAATGCCACGAGTGTGTTCGGCTGTTATATCTGCAAAAGGTGGCTACTTTGATGAGTCAAAATTTAGATTAAATTTTGTTAAACAAAACGATTCCATGATTTCTTTTTTATCTCCAATTGTTTATTTGTTCTATGCTTTAATTTCAGAGTACATTGAGACATTAAACTGTGTAAATTGTCAATAAGACACTGGAAAAATGGAGGTGTTCTAAACTTATGACCTGGCAGCCATCAATTCCTTCGTTTTGTACAAGGAATGCACCGGGGAAAATATCAGTATGAGAGATTTCATCCTGAAGCGAGCCACAGCGCTTCAGCAGAAACATTTCAAGCAGAAAACTGCAAGGCTGCAGGATTCTGGATTCTGTGCTGCACCGAATGACACACGCAAGAGCTAACACATGTCACTTTCGTTTTAAATTAAAACTACTGCTCGAGTATAAGTCGAGAAAGTTAACCTCAAAACACAATCCTGAAGTTGGGAGGGTCGACTAATACACGAGTAAAAAAAAAACACCTTGTCAGCAAACCTTAAATGTCTGCAAAAGTCATGGCTGGTGTGTGGTTACTACAATCCCTGTCTTTAGGACCCAGGGGAGCCCTGTGCATGAGGCAAGTTCACATACAGTCTGCTGGGAGGGACTGCCGCTTGTCTGTTATTTTTCTTCATCAATAGTTTGTATTAGAGCTTGAAAAGAAAGTTTGGTTAAGATCAGGTTTACTTAGTTCAGAGAGAACAAACTCGTTCTGTTTCACTGAACATGCTTTTATGATTCACTGCCCTGCTGCTGTGTTGCCTATCTTTCCCTTGTGGATTACAAACTAATGAAGATTTAATTTGGACGCTAAAACTAGGAAGATCTCATTGCTACACTTCTCTAACTTTGATTAGGGTCCAATGAGTCCTTTAAGATGCAGTAACCCTTTAAAATTGTCTATACAAAAATAACAAAGCATCACATTGAGATTTTGGAGCTATTCTATAAAATGCTTGTTAATCGAGCGTTTTTATTTAATGTGTATCAGGAAATGTAATGGTCTTGTAACATTGCACCTGTATAATAAACATAACATGGACTTACTATAAGTTAGGGATTTTTTCATTCCCATTACTGAAGTTTGTTTAATGATATCAGATTTTTTTTTTTTCTTTTTTTCCCAGACCGGTACTACCTGACTGGTGTCATCTTCATGGAGAGCTGCAACCACCACACATTCTCACAAGCTGTTTGAGTCAATGAATAGGATCCAGCTCAGCCTCAGTGATGTTTGGGCAGTTGTAACTGACGATGCAGCACACTGTATCAAAGCACACAGACAAGCACTGAAACGTGTCATGCCCACCAGTGTACATGTGACACGTCTGTCACATATTCAATCTGATAGGCGAGACATGGCATTGTCACTTTGTTAGCGATGTGGCATCTTTAGTTACTTGGATGAAATCTGCTTTCTTAAAGCCAGCCAGAAAGTGAAGATGGGTTGCTTTTCTTAAGTCCAAAGCTGTGCACAGCACAAAGGCCCCCCTGAAGCAGTACATACAAGACGGAATAGCTGGTTTCAGGCAGTAAAATACCATGCAGAGCACACTGAGCACTACCAGGACTTTTTTGAAAAAGATAAATCATCAGCACAGGCTGAGACAAACCTTCTGACATTACTTAGCAGTCAGGAGAAACAAGACTTGCTGACATTTAAGACAGCTTTCATATCTGAAGCTTGCCCCAAACTGATACAGTCCTGACCATCTTTGAGGGTACCCACCACCCTACTGCTGTCTCAGCGTTCAACGTCATGGAAGACCTGGGGTCTCACTTGCATTCTGGAACAGCCAAAACCTGTGGGTTTGGTGAAGAAACTCACAGACTATTGAGTGACCTTTTCACGAGAGAGAAGAGGAATATACTGGGCAATCGGGGTTGGCAGCGGTGAGCGGGTTGAAATAAACAGTAACTGGGGAGAAAATAAAAATAAATTGGAGATTCCAAATTTAAAAAAAATAAAATAAAATAAAAACACATGGACTGTTTAACAAAAACAACAACATAAGGAGAAAAAAACACAGTTGTTGAGGCGCGGTCTGCATTGTCTCAGTACCTTTGTTTGGTGAAGGGCAGTGAAATGAAAAAAGAAAAATGTTAATTTTAAAGGGTGCGTGCTGCATGCAGTTAACCACATAGCAAACTGATGGAGGTGCACATTTGAGTTTGATATGGGATCAGCATTAGTGCACTAAATGAATACACAAATGAATATTTTGCACAACCTAATTTGCCTGTAGTTGCTTTGGGGATTATTGTGGGCTGTAAAATTTATCTTGAGTGTTTATCCGTGAAAGTGGGTATGGCGGCACCATTTTGTGGTGGAGACTAATAGAACCTCGGGTTTACCCCAAAGGATGAAATGAGAGCACTGATGAATTATATATCACACACACACACACACACACACACACACACACACACACACACACACACACACACACACACACACACACACGTCAAAGTTTGAGTACACTTGCTGGAAACTAGGTTTTTTCATAATTGACAATGTTTTACGTCGTATCGTTTCTGTAAATACTTGAAAATGAAAACACATGTTACAATATACAAAACAAAACATAAGGAGTTTCAAAGCAATGTTCAAGAAAATTGAAAATTGTCTCTAAATCTTGGATTCCTCAAAATAGCCACCCTTTGCCTTAATAACAGCCTCACAAACCACGAGGCATTCGGTTAACAAGTTTCAGCAGGAAATCACCCGACATGTCTTCCCAGCTCTTCTGCAGCAATTCCCAGAGATGTAGGGCACTTGTGGGTAGCTTTGCTTTGACTCTTCTGTCCAGTTAGTCCCATACAAATTCTATGGGATTGAGGTCTGGAGACTGGGCAGGCCAGGTCATTAGATTGAGTTGTCCTTCACTTTCCTTCTTAAGCCAGATAGTTCTTGCACAACTTTGAGGTGTGTTTCGGGTCATTATCTTGCTGAAGAATGAAGGACTGCCCAACTAGCCATAATCCTGATGGAATGGCATGCCTCTGAAGTATGCTATGATAGCCATGCTGGTTAAGCTTGCCATGGACTTGGTAAAGATCACCAACTCTGTCACCAGTAAAGCAACCCCAGACCATGACACTGCCTCCTCCATGCTTGACAGTGGGAACCACACATGCAGAACTCATCGCTCACCGTCTCTGCGTCTTACAAATACTCGGCGGTTGGACCCACATATTTCAAATTTTGACTCATCGGTCCATAAGACCGACTTCCACTCCTCAAGCGTCCAGTTTCTGTGTTTTTGGCCCAGGCAAGTCTCTTCCTCTTATTCTGCACTCTTAATAATGGTTTCTTTGCAGCAATTCTTCCAGTTAGGCCAGCTTCACGCAATCTCCTCTGAACAGTTGATGTGAAACATCTGTACTTCTAGTAGCATTTAGCTGAGCTTGTATTTCAGGGGCAGTTAATCGCCGGTTTCGCAGACTTGTGACTCGAATGAACTTGTTCTCTGATTCTGAGGTCACCCTTGGCCTGCCTGACCTTGTTCGGTCCTCATGAGTGCCAGTTTCTTCAAATCGTTTGATGGTCTTGGCCACAGCAGTTACAGACACTTGTAAAGTTCTTGCGATTTGTCTTAAAGATTGACCTTCATTTCTTAAAGTAATTACAGACTGTCTTTTTTCTTTGCTTAACTGAGCGTATTTTGCCATTTTCTGTTCCCTTACATTCAGGAATGACAAACGTGTGCCTATGCTACCTACATTTATAGTAATCATGGACCCTCACCTGTTAACAATAATTGGTGACAAAAGGTTAATTAGGTAACATGCTAGTTAACTTGGAGAACATCTAACAAAGACACTTTTATACTTAGGCCAGTGTTCTAACACCGTGTTATACACATTTCAGACTTTTAACTGACTTGGGCATCAGACTGAAATCCCCTTGCTGTGGGTGATCATTTCATTGAAATTGACAAGATTTACATTTTCATTTAAAAATAAAATTTTGAATGCAATTCACTTATGATTATCAGCTTATATAAGTACACGTATCATATAATGAAATATTAAGTGTTTATAGACAAGTTTATACAGTTAAAAGCATAGATAATCATGAAAAACCTGGTTTCAAGCAGGTGTACTCAAACTTTTGACTGGTACTGTATATATACATGAAGTGTGTGGTGGGGGGTCTGACAACATTACAAATCCGTTTAGGCAAAATCCATGTGAATGATCTCGATCACATTGCTAGTGGATCTGCGTGTCCTCATACGCTTGTTCTGTGTTCTTGTGCAGATTAGACACAGGTGTTAAAAGCCAAGCAAATCCACAATCCCCTTAGGAAACTTTATTGTAATATCTAATATGCCGTTTTCTATATCAAGATCTCATTATTTACTCTTAGGTTTCTATTTGTATAATTCAAATACAATCTACAGTAGAGGTCAGCTGTCATGTGATGTACGCATCCAGTACAGCTGTTACATTACAATGGGTGAAAATAACGGTATATCATTTTAGCAACACAACACAGTAAAGCAAGCAAAACAAGTGAATCAATCTCACTCAGAACCACAAGTATAGAAAAGGCTAAAATATTTTCATAACTACAAATATTGAATTATCTAGGTAGTCTGTAAGAAATTAACCCTGGTCCTGTACACTCTCTCTCTGTATCATGTCACAGCTGCAGTCTGTTAAATTTCTGTTTCAAGGTGAGTTATTTTCTCTTTTGTTAATTAAAACCCTCCTTTTCCAAGTGCAAATTAACTCCTGATTAATTAAGACAATTAACTTTGCTTTTACATTCTCACGCAAACAAAAGAAATAGTTGCAAGAAGCACTGCTCAATATTTTGTAAATCAAGAATTTTGAAAATCACATTAGCATGGTTATTTAATAATGAAATAGGCATAACAACCACGTGAAAATGCCCAAATCAATGCTCCATACTGATTTGTTGATTAACACTGGAGTTATCATTTACAACCTTTTGAAAATCCTGCCTTCTGGCTTCCGGTAGACTTTTGCAATATCATTTTGTAGTTTATTTAATTACATGATGCTAAATAAAAAGGTCTAAATGATGTTCATATATTTTTTTATTATGCCTCAATCCTACAATTCTAGGAGATGCAAAGCTTTTGTCCATAGCTGTAGAGCCCTGTCTAATCCAGCCCCTCTACAAACCAGCATTCTAATTTGGTATGATTTTGGGGTCCCGATCAAATCCCTATTGAAATGAATGAGGTGATCCCCTCTACAATCCAGACCCTGGCTATTCTGGAATCTGTCCCTTCTGCCTGATGTTGTGTATACACTACCATGTCCAGCCGGCACCATTCTGAATTGTGCAGTTGTTGAACAGCAAATACATGTCTAATCGTCCACACAGCGAGCGATCTCTTGAAAGAAAGGATGTGCTTATCAAAAACTACAAATCAATCTATCAATCAATCAATCTATTTTATATAGCGCCTTTCAAAGTGGACCACCATCACAAAGCGCTTTACAAGATGCAGCAACAACAAGAAAATCCATAATACATAATACAGAGAAATGCATAATACATGATATACAGTAAAAAAAAAAAAACACAACGATGCATAACTCCAAATGATGGAGACGAGTATAACATGCAAGGATATAGGATAGCTAGGAAAGAGACACGATAAGGGTCGCAACATACATTAAAAACGACTTAGAATGGGACATACTGGAAAGTGATGGGAACAACAACGAATCAATGTGGATTCAATGAAATGAAATCAAATCTAAAGGTTTAATAGTGGAAGTCTGTTATAGGCCCCCCAAGTTCTGATGAATCACTCAGTGAAAACTTCTATACAAGCATCTAAAAAATAAAGTAAGTAAGGAAGGAAGGGGTCACCCGAATTATGGGAGACTTCAACTTCCCAAACATAAACTGGGACCACATGATGTCAGACAGCAGTTCAGACGTGGGAATGACAGAGTTCGTGTAAGATTGATTCTCAACACAAATGGTGAATGCCTCGACTAGATACATCATAAATCATGTCTAGATTTGGTATTAATAAACAATGAAGCAAGGACACACAACTTACAGGTAATAGAACCACTAGGAATAAGCGACCAGAATATGATGAAGTTCGTAGTAAATAAATCAAAGGCAGTATATAAATCAATGACAACGGTTTGCAATTTCAGGAGAGCAGATTACAAAGGAATGCAAGAGGAGCTTCTAAACACAGACTGGGATAGAATACTAAGAGATAATGAAGCTGAAAACAACTGGATTACATTTAGGGATATGATGTTAGAAATGCAGGATACATTTATCCCAAAAATGAGAAAAGATAAACTTAAGAAAAATAAACCACGATGGGTAAATCAATCCACTAAGCTGGGTATTAAAATAATAATAATAATATTAAATCAAAGGGAGCAGCCTCACAAATAGAATACAGGGAGGCCTGTAGAGACCTTAAAAAGCAGACTAGGAGAGCGAAAAGGGAATTAGAGAGACGAGCAGTGGCAGAAAATAAACTTCATCCAAAAGGATGTTAATGCTAAAAGGGAACTGAAAGAGGAAGTCATTAGTTTACAGCCGTGGTGATTTAGTGACTAAAGACAACCAAATCACAGATGTACAGTACTGTGCAAAAGTTTTAGGCAGGTGTGAAAAAATGCTGTAAAGTAAGAATGCTTTCAAAAATAGACATGTTAATAGATTATATTTATCAATTAACTAAATGCAAAGTGAGTGAACAGAAGAAAAATCTAAATCAAATCCATATTTGGTGTGACCACCCTTTGCCTTCAAAACAGCATCAATTCTTCTAGGTACACTTGCACAAAGTCAGGGATTTTGTAGGCATATAGTCAGGTGTATGATTAAACAATTATACCAAACAGGTGCTAATGATCATCAATTCAATATGTAGGTTGAAACACAATCATTAACTGAAACAGAAACAGCTGTGTAGGAGGTAAAAACTGGGTGAGGAACAGCCAAACTCAGCTAACAAGGTGAGGTTGCTGAAGACAGTTTACTGTCAAAAGTCATACACCATGGCAAGACTGAGCACAGCAACAAGACACAAGGTAGTTATACTGCATCAGCAAGGTCTCTCCCAGGCAGAAATTTCAAGGCAGACAGGGGTTTCCAGATGTGCTGTCCAAGCTCTTTTGAAGAAGCACAAAGAAACAGGCAGCGTTGAGGACCGTGAGGCGAGTGGTCGGCCAAGGAAACTTACTGCAGCAGATGAAAGACACATCATGCTTACTTCCCTTCCAATCGGAAGATGTCCAGCAGTGCCATCAGCTCAGAATTGGCACAAAACAGTGGGACCCTGGTACACCCATCTACTGTCGGAGAAGTCTGGTCAGAAGTGGCCTTCATGGAAGACTTAGCGCCAAAAGCCATACCTCCGGCGTGGAAACAAGGCCAAGCGACTCAACTATGCACGAAAACACAGGAACTGGGGTGCAGAAAAATGGCAGCAGGTGCTCTGGACTGATGAGTCAAAATTTGAAATATTTGGCTGTAGCAGAAGGCAGTTTGTTCGCCCGAAGGGCTGGAGAGCGGTACACGAATGAGTGTCTGTAGGCAACAGTGAAGCATGGTGGAGGTTCCTTGCAAGTTTGGGGCTGCATTTCTGCAAATGGAGTTGGGGATTTGGTCAGAATTAATGGTCTCCTCAATGCTGAGAAGTACAGGCAGATACTTATCCATCATGCAATACCATCAGGGAGGCATCTGATTGGCCCCAAATTTATTCTGCAGCATGACAACGACCCCAAACATACAGCGAAAGTCATTAAGAACTATCTTCAGCGTAAAGAAGAACAAGGAGTCCTGGAAGTGATGGTATGGCCCCCACAGAGCCCTGATCTCAACATCATCGAGTCTGTCTGGGATTACATGAAGAGAGAGAAGCAACTGAGGCTGCCTAAATCCACAGAAGAACTGTGGTTAGTTCTCCAAGATGTTTGGGCTAACCTACGTGCCGAGTTCCTTCAAAAACTGTGTGCAAGTGTACCTAGAAGAATTGATGCTGTTTTGAAGGCAAAGGGTGGTCACACCAAATATTGATTTGATGTAGATTTTTCTTCAATTCACTCACTTTGCATTTTGTTAATTGATAAATATAAACTATTAACATGTCTATTTTTGAAAGCATTCTTACTTTACAGCATTTTTTTCACACCTGCCTAAAACTTTTGCACAGTACTGTACTTAAATCAATACTTTGTGCAAGTATTTACAAAGGAGGATTTATACAATATACCAAGGTTACCAGAATGTACACAAACATCATTACCAGAGTTTGTTATAGAAGAGAATGAAGCACTAAGGGAGCTAGCAGCACTGAAAATAAACAAATCCTCAGGGACCGACGGAATCTGTCCAGGAGTCCTTAGGAAAATTAGGAGAACAGATTTTTAAACCAATATATTCAATACATCTATAAATAATGGAGCCATCCCACTGGTCTGGAAAATTGGCAGTGTTGTTCCTATATTTAAAAAAGGAGATCAATTTGACCCTGGGAACTACAGACCTATAAGTTTACATGAGTTTATGTAAAATCATGGAAACTATAATAAGGACCAAAATGGAGGAATATTTATATAGTAACAACATTTATAGGAGACAGCCAGCATTGGCTTTAGGAAGGGTAGATCTTGTTTAACTAATTTACTAGATTTCTGTCAGGAGGCGACTACTAGAGTGTACAAGGATAGTGCGTATGACATCATCTACTTAGATTTTCAAAAAGCATTTGACAAAGTACTGCAGGAAAGACTATATCTAAAGATTAAATCAATAGGAATAAATGATAAAGTAGCAGCATGGATTCATAACTGGTTACAAGATAGGAAGCAGAGAGTTATAATTAGAGGCCAGGCATCAAACTGGAGTAACGTAACAAGTGGGGTACCACAGGGGTCAGTATTGGGACCATTGCTATTCTTAATCTATATAAATGACTTGGACCAAATGCAGACGACACAAAACTGGGAGGGGTAGCCAACTCCCAATCAGCAACTTTAATAATACAAAGAGATTTAGACAAAATTCAAGTGTGGGCTGACACATGAAATTTAATGTGAATAAATGCAAAGTCTTGCACATAGGGAACAAAAACATTAGAGGCAAGTATAACATGAACAGTAACGAAATAGAGGAGGCTATGCATGAAAAGGACTTGGGGGTCGTAGTGGATGAATCTCTTAAGAAGCTATAAAAAGGCACATAATGTTTGGTTATATAGCCAAGACAGTTGAATTCAAATCAAGAGGAGTTATATTAATTATACAACGCACTGGTACGACCACACCTGGAATAGTGTGTCCAGTTCTGGTCCCCATATCATAAGAAAGACATTGAGGCATTGGAGAGAGTACAGAGAGCAACACGATTAATTCCAGGACTGAAGGGTATGTCATATGAAGATAGACTGAAAGAGCTGAATCTGTACAGCCTAGAAAGGAGAGCCAGTTAATAAAGGTATTTACAATTGTCAAGGGGTTTACCAAAGTAACTGCTGGGAATTATTTTTTACAGAGAACAGAACCAGGGGCCACAGGTGGAAGCTGAAGGGCGTATTCAGAACCGAGGGGAGAAGGAGCTTTTTCACAGTGAGGATGCTGAACCATTGCAACAGGCTATAGAGGAGACTATCGGATCCTTCAAGAATAGACTGGATGCTGCCATGAACAACACTGTATAACCCTCTCTGTGACCACAATAAGACCTTTAGCTAGCCACCTGGAGGAAGGGCGGTCCATCTAGCCACGGATTCCCAGAGGTTTCATTTCCCTAAAAACTAAATGGTTTGGGTTTTTTTTTGTTTTTCCTCTCCTGAATGCTAACGGACCATGCTTGCCTTTTCTCGTTCTAGAATTTCTTATGTTATTATGTTCTAATCCGGCACCACTTTCCAGTCCCAAGCGATGCCAGATTGGACAGGTTTTAAATTAATCTAACCAATATGCTCCCTCCCTCCCTCTCAACCACACTGTGGATATCATGCAATCTAGAATGACAATGTCACAGCTACTGAGAGACACTCACCTGCTAGACTGCATTCTGAATGTGACCGTCCGTCTTCCTTTCCACCTCCTTGCGTGCTGTTGGGAGATCCTTCCTCTCCAGCGCCTTGCTCTCTCACGCAGATTCTCTCCAGCACCACACTACACTCCCATGAGCATACAGGCTCCAGCTCAGGGATGTTTGGTTTGAAGTCCTCAGATTCTTCCTTCTCTGGTTCCATGTAGTCAAACTCTACTTCAGAGGGCTCCTGTTTAATATGGACAGTTTCCAGCACCTCTTCTTGTTTCACAGGAAGGGGTTCATCTGTCTGGGGGATCTCCAATTCATTGTGCTCAGCTTTAATCTCAGAGACCTCTGGCTGACTGCTGTCACATTGCATCTCACAGAGCTCCTGTTTAATGGGGAGGGAAAACAGCCCAGAGAACTCCACTCTAATGGGGACAAGTTCAAGTTCAGGGAACTCCTCTTTAATCTGGACAGATTCCATCTTCACACTGTCCATGGCAGCACACGGGATTCTGTTTAGTAGCTGCTGGAAAAAGAAAAGTATTTATTTATTTAAATACAGTGCTATTAATCTTCAATATTTTTTTGTAATTATCATCTTCCATGAGGTGTTCTGTTGAAGGTTAAGGGCTATCAAGAGACAGACAAACTCTGGCAGTAGCAGGAGTGGCTTTACTATTGAAGGAGCACAGAATGTATTGTAATAAGTTTATAATACCATTTGAACAGTTGAAAAAGATACACATTTCACCATTCGATACACAGTAATGTGTCACGTATGCGGCTGCGATGGGACCACAGAAGAGAGGATATGTAAATGAATCCTGTTTTAAATGCCATTGAGATTCAGATTTTATTTGGGGCTCCCCTAAAATCTTTTTTGTTTAGAAAGACACAGGGTATTAATGCTGTGTGGGTGTGTGGATTTGCTGCTGGGTGACAGGCAGGAGATCGAGACGGAGATTGAAGCTGATACGCCCCGCAGGGGAACAGGATATATTTACATTTTGCATTGCTGAGCTGAGGGGGTTCCAGGATATAATGACACAGACAACAGCTGCGATTCAAAGCAGTAGAAAAATGCTGTATTTATTATTTTTTTAGCTTTTAGTGAACAATGGCTCTCATTCCTCTCCTCTCGCTCGCAGACTCAACCATCTCTCTTTCAAACTGTCATCTCCACACACACACCCCAGTCCCGCCCCTTGCCTCACTCATTGATCCAACACTCCCTCTCTCTGACTGGTCATGTCAGACCTGCTCCCACCCTCCCCAGTAACGCACTCACACCAGCGTTCGTAGATAGCTGCTCCGTGCTCCAAAACTGGAGTCGGGAAGAGTCTGTTGGAGCTTTGGAGCAGAGGAAGTGGTTGGAGTATATATATATATATATATATATATATATATATATATATATATATATATATATATATATATGGTTGAGTCGTCTACTAGTTGTTACCAAGAGGAAAGCGTGTGTGTCATGTGACTTGTAGAACCCCCCCCCCCGTTCGTGACAACGGAGCAACTGCTTGGATGTATGAGAACAAAATGAGTTTTCCCTACATGTAGTAGCCTATACACACATTGTAACTGTGTCAAACTAAAATAATAAACAATTCTGACTTATCTTATACGGTTTGAAAGGGGCAGGATACTCTCACTCTTAGCAGTTAGCCCACAACATGACAGCAGCAACCCTCGCCCAGGAGAGCCGTTCCAGCCCAAGACTCTCCTCCTTCGTGGGACTGGGCTCCCCTTCACATTTAGATTGAATACCATGGCAACACACACAGTACTGAACATCTCATCTGAAGCAGTGCAAACTTGTTTTAATTCAGCTTGCTGTGGTTCTTCATGTTGTATTTTTGTATAACTTGCACTTTTGTTAATTACTTCTTACACTGTAAGCGTTTATTACCTGTACACTTGGGTAAAAGTGTCAGCTAAATAAAAACACAAACAATAATAATAATAATAATAATAATAATAATAATAATAATAATAATAATAATAATAATAAATCATTGAACAATAACTTCAGTTTATCTGTTGTGGTTGGACGCTACACAGATGCTCGCTGTGCACGTCCTCGGTAACGGACTCTCTGCGGCCCGGCGTTTTCACGACTCGGAGTCCAGACGTCGCGAGCCTGAGACAGAGAGCAGCACATGCAACAGGTGCACACAACACCACATTAAACAGCAGTACTGCACGGCAGGGATCAGGCATGTACATACATCGTAGTCATGATCATATTAAACAACACCCATGTGTAATACTTCCAGGTTTGACTTTATATTGCGAGTAGTGAAAACAAACCAGGCCCAAGGTTTCTCCATGTCAGCGCTCATACTCAGAACTGAATATGGTAACCGTGTTATTATTATTATTATTATTATTATTATTATTATTATTATTATTATTAATAACAACATTTTACAGTTAAGTGCATATTTTTACAAGAGCAAATACAATACAATTTACACTTGCAAAAACACGCTGGGGTTATTTCTGCAAAGGTGAGGGCAAGGGCACACGCACTGTGGAGAATGAAGTCCTGCACACACGTGGGCAGACAGCCTCGCACACAGCAAGGTCTTGTTTGACTATGACCCATATTAAAAAACTAAACTTTGACCCACCTGCTAATACAGGTTCGCAGTTTGCTATTAGCGGGTGCTTTGTTTTAATACGGCCCTATATGAAAAAGCGAAAGTCTCCATTTAAAAAAAAAAAAAAAAAAGATATGGAATGTATTGCATAAATAATAATATCATCAGGTAACCTTTACAAAACAGTAAAGCAGAAATAAATAAGTGGGTTACAATAAGGTGAATCATTACAATTACACGTATTGTTGTAACCTGTTAATAATGGTTGTAAAATCCAAAAATGTAAGAAGCAGGTTTTACAAAGACGATCCAAAGCTCCCCGCCCCCCTGAAATGACGTTGTTCCCTGCATGGAGCACGGTGGAGCAGCGGAGACACTGCTGTGGAGCACGCCCACAAAATCCATCGACGAACGCTGACTCACACACAGGCAGTCTCAGCTCTCAGTCACAACGGAGACACTGCTGTGGAGCACGCCCACAAAATCCATCTACTAACGCTGACTCACACACAGGCAGTCTCAGCTCTCAGTCACAGCGGAGACACTGCTGTGGAGCACGCCCACAAAATCCATCTCGAACGCTGACTCACACACAGGCAGTCTCAGCTCTGTGTCACAGCGGAGACACTGCTGTGGAGCATGCCCGCAAAATCCATCGGCGAGCGCTGACTCACACACAGGCAGTCTCAGCTCTCAGTCACAGAGGAGACACTGCTGTGGAGCACGCCCACAAAATCCATCTACGAACGCTGACTACACACAGGCAGTCTCAGCTCTGTGTCACAGCGGAGACACTGCTGTGGAGCACGCCCACAAAATCCATCTCTGAACGCTGACTCACACACAGGCAGTCTCAGCTCTGTGTCACAGCGGAGACACTGCTGTGGAGCATGCCAACAAAATCCATCTACGAACGCTGACTCACACACAGGCAGTCTCAGCTCTCTGTCACAGCGGAGACACTGCTGTGGAGCACGCCCACAAAATCCATCTACGAACGCTGACTCACACACAGGCAGTCTCAGTTCTGTGTCACAGCGGAGACACTGCTGTGGAGCACGCCCACAAAATCCATCTACGAACGCTGACTCACACACAGGCAGTCTCAGCTCTGTGTCACAGCGGAGACACTGCTGTGGAGCACACCCACAAAATCCATCTACGAACGCTGACTCACACACAGGCAGTCTCAGCTCTGTGTCACAGTGGAGACACTGCTGTGGAGCACGCCCACAAAATCCATCTGAACGCTGACTCACACACACAGGCAGTCTCAGCTCTGTGTCACAGCGGAGACACTGCTGTGGGAGCACCCACAAAATCCATCTCTGACGCTGACTCACACACAGGCAGTCTCAGCTCTGTGTCACAGCGGAGACACTGCTGTGGAGCACGCCCACAAAATCCATCTACGAACGCTGACTCACACAGGCAGTCTCAGCTCTCTGTCACAGCGGAGACACTGCTGTGGAGCACGCCCACAAAATCCATCTACGAACGCTGACTCACACAGGCAGTCTCAGCTCTGTGTCACAGCGGAGACACTGCTGTGGAGCACGCCCACAAAATCCATCTACGAACGCTGACTCACACACAGGCAGTCTCAGCTCTCAGTCACAGCGGAGACACTGCTGTGGAGCACACCCACAAAATCCATCTACGAACGCTGACTCACACACAGGCAGTCTCAGCTCTCTGTCACAGCGGAGACACTGCTGCGAGCACGCCTACAAAATCCATCTACTGAACGCTGACTCGCACACAGGCAGTCTCAGCTCTCTGTCACACAAGCACCAAAAACACACACGAGAACGCTAACAGATCTGAACAAGAATAACACAGTTTATTCAAAATGAGATCCATAAGCGTACCACTGCTTACGCTGTCTTTTCTCAAATATTCACTGGAAATGTTTTGATTAAACAGACAGACTTTTGCATATCTCAGATTTCCAGCCTCTAGTGACTCCACGTCTGCTTTCCTTTGACATTTAAAGCAGTAGGATGATTGAGTTTCGTGTTTTAAACTTTGACCTATTTGTTTTCTGTTTGATTTATGTGTATGTCTGACATGCAGAATGAACCACAGCTGCTGACATCAATAAGGACCATTTCCCCACAGACAGGTTCTTTGGAGATTTTAAAATTAGGTTTTGCATCCTGTAAATTTACATGTAGCTTGATCCTTGAAAAAAAGAGGCCTTTCCTTGTTCGTGATGTTTCTACAGTAACATGGCTGTTATGTGAATACAGGAACACATGTTTTATTCACCTTATAACAATGTTCATAGAGCACATCAGTCCAGCCTTTCTGCAGGACACGGTTCTGAGAACCTTTTTTGTTATTTTTGGGGATATCTCTGACCATTCAGAAAAAGGGAGTTGGATAGTAAACTTATCAGCAGTGAAACTATAGCCACCTTCTCCACACGTTAGGTTTTCCTCATCTACAGTACTGTGCAAAAGTTTTAGGCAGGTGTGAAAAAATGCTGTAAAGTAAGAATGCTTTCAAAAATAGACATGTTAATAGATTATATTTATCAATTAACTAAATGCAAAGTGAGTGAACAGAAGAAAAATCTAAATCAAATCCATATTTGGTGTGACCACCCTTTGCCTTCAAAACAGCATCAATTCTTCTAGGTACACTTGCACAAAGTCAGGGATTTTGTAGGCATATAGTCAGGTGTATGATTAAACAATTATACCAAACAGGTGCTAATGATCATCAATTCAATATGTAGGTTGAAACACAATCATTAACTGAAACAGAAACAGCTGTGTAGGAGGAATAAAACTGGGTGAGGAACAGCCAAACTCAGCTAACAAGGTGAGGTTGCTGAAGACAGTTTACTGTCAAAAGTCATACACCATGGCAAGACTGAGCACAGCAACAAGACACAAGGTAGTTATACTGCATCAGCAAGGTCTCTCCCAGGCAGAAATTTCAAGGCAGACAGGGGTTTCCAGATGTGCTGTCCAAGCTCTTTGAAGAAGCACAAAGAACGGGCAACGTTGAGGACCGTAGACGCAGTGGTCGGCCAAGGAAACTTACTGCAGCAAATGAAAGACACATCATACTTACTTCCCATCGCAATCGGAAGATGTCCAGCAGTGCCATCAGCTCAGAACTGGCAGAAAACAGTGGGACCCTGGTACACCCATCTACTGTCCGGAGAAGTCTGGTCAGAAGTGGCCTTCATGGAAGACTTGCGGCCAAAAGCCATACCTCCAACGTGGAAACAAGACCAAGCGACTCAACTATGCACGAAAACACAGGAACTGGGGTGCAGAAAAATGGCAGCAGGTGCTCTGGACTGATGAGTCAAAATTTGAAATATTTGGCTGTAGCAGAAGGCAGTTTGTTCGCCCGAAGGGCTGGAGAAGCGTACACGAATGAGTGTCTGCAGGCAACAGTGAAGTATGGTGGAGGTTCCTTGCAAGTTTGGGGCTGCATTTCTGCAAATGGAGTTGGGGATTTGGTCAGAATTAATGGTCTCCTCAATGCTGAGAAGTACAGGCAGATACTTACCCATCATGCAATACCATCAGGGAGGCATCTGATTGGCCCCAAATTTATTCTGCAGCATGACAACGACCCCAAACATACAGCCGAAAGTCATTAAGAACTATCTTCAGCGTAAAGAAGAACAAGGAGTCCTGGAAGTGATGGTATGGCCCCCACAGAGCCCTGATCTCAACATCATCGAGTCTGTCTGGGATTACATGAAGAGAGAAAGCAACTGAGGCTGCCTAAATCCACAGAAGAACTGTGGTTAGTTCTCCAAGATGTTTGGGCCAACCTACCTGCCGAGTTCCTTCAAAAACTGTGGCAAGTGTATCTAGAAGAATTGATGCTGTTTTGAAGGAAAGGGTGGTCACACCAAATATTGATTTGATGTAGATTTTCTTCTGTTCACTCACTTTGCATTTTGTTAATTGATAAATATAATCTATTAACATGTCTATTTTTGAAAGCATTCTTACTTTACAGCATTTTTTCACACCTGCCTAAAACTTTTGCACAGTACTGTATATCAATACATTCATCTTCGTTAGAACTAGTCTTTTTCCCTCCACTTTCAGGCACACTGTGTAAAGAAGATCAGTCTTTGCAGTTGACCAGGACAAAAAGGGGCGATATCCTTCTCAACTATATATGCATTCACGATGAAACCAATTCATGCAGTTGTCACAGAAAATCATTTGTTCTCCATGCCATGGCATATTACACCAGCAATAACAAGCGGGATCTTTCAGCGTTACATTTTCACTTGCTTCATTTGAAACATTTGTTTGTATTAGGTGATCCTTAATTGCTTCAGCATTTGAGCATAAAGATAGCGGGATTTCTAGAGAATCCAGACTTTTACCTTCTAAAATCGGGAGGTTAGGCATTAAAGTTATTTGCACAGTGTAGTGTTTTGCTACTTTTTGGTGTTCATGTAACAAGGTCATGGATATTAAAACCTGTCATCGAATCTGTAGGTGAACATTGTTCATTTTCAAACCAGAAAAAACACTTCTATCTTCTTTCTCATCTATTATGGATCTTTGCTTCTTTCTTTCATTTTTATAGCGACTTTTTTTTTGCCCAGAACTCGCTCTTACCCCTTTATGATTATTTTTAAACAAGGCATAGAGCCCCAGGCGATCGTTGGCATGTTTGCTAGCAGTGTCTTTGCTGCTACCCCACATAACGATGCTGATTTCTTCCAGCCACATTTCAAATCGTTTTCATGTTTTCCAATTGTAATTAAACATGTGACTATTCCATCAGTAGTTATTTTGCAAGCGCGGTTATTTGTAATAATATTTGGATTCATTACTTGCCATTCTGCTTATTATTCTCCACATTTACACACTGTGTGTACAACAGCATGGAGCACAACACATCAGCTGTGTTAACATGCTGACAAGACATGTTCTACAACAAGAACACAACACGCAACACAGGACTAAACTGTGTCAAACTAAACTGTGAGGGCATCGCTTAGGCAAAAATCTGATTAGAATAGGTAGTCCTTGATGATACAGTATTAACACACTTCATAAACCTTACATGTTCCTTTGATTATCTTAACATATCTAGATACCCACCTGCATTTTTCTTGAAGGTTTTGCAATGCAGGTCACATTACACACTAGATGCTTATCACAAACGTTTTTGAAAGGCAGCCCTCTGATCTAGCAAATGCTGGTTCTTCCCAGGCTCAGCTAGCTGGTTTGCAAATTAGAACAAAGCACAAGACATGCACTTGTATTCAACTACTACACACAAGCTCACTGAACAACACTCTCCTGCTTCACAGAACACACGCTGCCAGTCTAGAATGTATTTCTAAACACTCTCCTGCTTCACAGAACACACGCTGCCAGTCTAGAATGTATTTCTAAACACTCTCCTGCTTCACAGAACACTGCAGCTGCCAGTCTAGAATGTATTTCTAAACACTCTCCTGCTTCACAGAACACACGCTGCCAGTCTAGAATGTATTTCTAAACACTCTCCTGCTTCACAGAACACACGCTGCCAGTCTAGAATGTATTTATAAACACTCTCCTGCTTCACAGAACACACACTGCCAGTCTAGAATGCATTTCTAAACACTCTCCTGCTTCACAGAACACACGCTGCCAGTCTAGAATGTATTTCTAAACACTCTCCTGCTTCACAGAACACACGCTGCCAGTCTAGAATGTATTTCTAAACACTCTCCTGCTTCACAGAACACACGCTGCCAGTCTAGAATGTATTTCTAAACACTCTCCTGCTTCACAGAACACACGCTGCCAGTCTAGAATGTATTTCTAAACACTCTCCTGCTTCTCAGAACACACGCTGCCAGTCTAGAATGTATTTCTAAACACTCTCCTGCTTCACAGAACACACGCTACCAGTCTACAATGTATTTCTAAACACTCTTCTGCTTCACAGAACACATGCCGCCAGTCGAGAATGTATTTCTAAACACTCTCCTGTTTCACAGAACACACGCTGCCAGTCTAGAATGTATTTCTAAACACTCTCCTGCTTCACAGAACACACGCTGCCAGTCTAGAATGTATTTCTAAATACTCTCCTGTTTCACAGAGCACACGCTGCCAGTCTAGAATGTATTTCTAAACACTCTCCTGCTTCACAGAACACACGCTGCCAGTCTAGAATGTATTTCTAAATACTCTCCTGCTTCACAGAACACACGCTGCCAGTCTAGAATGTATTTCTAAACACTCTCTTGCTTCACAGAACACACGCCGTGAGTCTAGAATGTATTTCTAAACACTCTCTTGCTTCACAGAACACACGCCGCCAGTCTAGAATGCATTTCTAAACACTCTCCTGCTTCACAGAACACACGCTGCCAGTCTAGAATGTATTTCTAAATACTCTCCTGCTTCACAGAGCACACGCTGCCAGTCTAGAATGTATTTCTAAATACTCTCCTGCTTCACAGAACACACGCTGCCAGTCTAGAATGTATTTCTAAATACTCTCCTGTTTCACAGAACACACGCTGCCAGTCTACAATGTATTTCGAAACACTCTTCTGCTTCACAGAACACATGCCGCCAGTCTAGAATGTATTTCTAAACACTCTCTTGCTTCACAGAACACACGCCGCCAGTCTAGAATGTATTTCTAAACACTCTCCTGCTTCACAGAACACACGCCGCCAGTCTAGAATGTATTTCTAAACACTCTCCTGCTTCACAGAACACACGCCAGTCTAGAATGTATTTCTAAGCACTCTCCTGCTTCACAGAACACACGCCGCCAGTCTAGAATGTATTTCTAAACACTCTCCTGCTTCACAGAACACACGCCGCCAGTCTAGAATGTATTTCTAAACACTCTCCTGCTTCACAGAACACACGCCGCCAGTCTAGAATGTATTTCTAAACACTCTCCTGCTTCACAGAACACACCGCCAGTCTAGAATGTATTTCTAAACACTCTCCTGCTTCACAGAACACACGCCAGTCTAGAATGTATTTCTAAACACTCTCCTGCTTCACAGAACACTGCCGCCAGTCTAGAATGTATTTCTAAACACTCTCCTGCTTCACAGAACACACGCCGCCAGTCTAGAATGTATTTCTAAACACTCTCCTGCTTCACAGAACACACGCCAGTCTAGAATGTATTTCTAAACACTCTCCTGCTTCACAGAACACACGCCGCCAGTCTAGAATGTATTTCTAAACACTCTCCTGCTTCACAGAACACACGCCAGTCTAGAATGTATTTCTAAACACTCTCCTGCTTCACAGAACACACGCCGCCAGTCTAGAATGTATTTCTAAACACTCTCCTGCTTCACAGAACACACGCCGCCAGTCTAGAATGTATTTCTAAACACTCTCCTGCTTCACAGAACACACGCCGCCAGTCTAGAATGTATTTCTAAACACTCTCCTGCTTCACAGAGCACACGCTGCCAGTCTAGAATGTATTTCTAAACACTCTCCTGCTTCACAGAACACACGCGCCAGTCTAGAATGTATTTCTAAACACTCTCCTGCTTCACAGAACACACGCTGCCAGTCTAGAATGTATTTCTAAACACTCTCCTGCTTCACAGAACACACGCTGCCAGTCTAGAATGTATTTCTAAACACTCTCCTGCTTCACAGAACACACGCTGCCAGTCTAGAATGTATTTCTAAACACTCTCCTGCTTCACAGAACACACGCTGCCAGTCTAGAATGTATTTCTAAACACTCTCCTGCTTCACAGAACACACGCTGCCAGTCTAGAATGTATTTCTAAACACTCTCCTGCTTCACAGAACACACGCTGCCAGTCTAGAATGTATTTCTAAACACTCTCCTGCTTCACAGAACACACGCTGCCAGTCTAGAATGTATTTCTAAACACTCTCCTGCTTCACAGAGCACACGCTGCCAGTCCGCCATTCCATTCTAGAATGTATTTCTGAAAACGTGGATTTGAAATGTGAAATAAGTCCCGCGTTTTTTTTTTTTTGGTAGGAGCGGTTGAAGCTGGCACTATAATTGTAGTATTATACAGTGTCCTGCGAATGTCCAATATCAAAACAACGTCACCCTGGTCTATAGCACTGTATTCTCCCATTAAGCCGTGGTACGGTGTAGTAAGCATAGCCACAGCGAGAATATCTCATACCTGCGCTGCACAAACAGGTCTGTATTGGAAAGACCATTTAATCGGTCTTGTTGAGGCCCGACCGCCATGCCTTGTTTATTCCGACTGCCACACCAATGCGACGCAAGTAACTAAAACGAAATTTAAAAATACAATGTGTAACTTACTTTTTATCGTCTACGCCTTGCAAACTGAGGCGCAACAAAATGTAAACAAATTAAATACAACTTCTGGCAGTTGTTTGTATTCTCTTTGAAACGACGCTATGTCTCAAATGACAGCAGCAGGCAGGCACCCTTTAATAATACGTCACTGAAGCTCTTATGAGCTGGCTCGGTCACATGACAGGTTTGTATTCTGCATTGAAGCTGCTGTCAGAATGAAATCGGTCTCTTTGCTTTAGGAAGGATTGCTGAAGTGCATTTAATGAGATTTTTACAATCGGTTCTGAACCGCCTATCTGTCCAAAACTGTTTATAAAAACATGAAATACGACCCCATCGGCTTGGGGTTAAATGACATTTTTAGTTATCCAAAATATCGTCTTGTTCGGCTTGGGTTGTCTTGTGAATGAGCCCATCGAGGTGCAGAAGATTCACTTCACCCGAAGCCCATCTGAAGAAGATCCGATCATCCATTCATATCAAAGTGAGACTAGTCTGAATTACCCGTCTGAGTTTTCATCCCTTCATATCAAAGTGAGACTGAATTATTCTCCAGAGAAATAAATATAATAATAAAAAGCAAAACTTTAAAAAATGCTGTAATAAATATACTGAGCATCAAAAGAAACGTATCACTTATATTTGTATAAAATTCACTAGATGTGATCAAAAAATGACAAACTCTGTTTTAGAGCAAGTGCAGTGTCTTTTTATTGTGCTAATTAACAACTGACATCACGAAGATGCTGCAAAATGATCTGTCAATCTTGGGCACATGTTGTGACTCTTGGTCTCCCAGTTCGTGGCCTGTCATTGACAGAGTGTGTCTGGTTACACCGTCTCGCCAGGTTTGAAATTGCTGGCTGTGAGCACCCAAGACGGCGAGCCACAGCACGCTGCCCTAGTCCAGCCTCCAACATGCTGATTGCACGAAGGCCCTGCTCTCTTGACAGACGTGGCATAATGCCTTTTTCTGTGATTTTCTTTATTGCTTTTATTCAAGCTTGCAATTCAACAGCTGAAATCACTCCATATCCCGTGTCCAGTCAACTGTCTCACCAATTAGGTGATTAATATGCTTCAGTCATAGTCACTCAAGCGTGTCATGGTCAAGGATGAATGATCGAGTGATTAAAAGAAACCAAAAACATTTTGTCACTGTCCATCATTTATATACCTTTCTCTTTTTAAATAAATGTGTATACATTCCAGGCCTTTTTTTCTCCTAAGAACCCTACATTTAATAATTATAGTTATTAAATGTATTTTTGACAGAAATCAATGTTTTTAATAATCAGTTGTATTAAAAACATAATATTTGTATCCGGTTTGTTGGTTCCAAAGCAGGGACCGGGTATCCGGTTTCAACGGAACTGGTTCACACATCTCTAGGAGGGAGCACTCTTTCTTTTTTGTAGTGGGAGGGAGCAGTTCAGTCTCTGTGCCTCAAGCCTGCCCTGGACTGGAGGGAGCACCCTTTCTCTTAGGGGTGAGGGATGGAGGAGGGAGGGAGCAGTTCAGTCTCTGTGCCTCAAGCCTGCCCTGGACTGGAGGGAGCACCCTTTCTCTTAGGAGGGTGAGGGATGGAGGGAGGGAGCAGTTCAGTCTCTGTGCCTCAAGCCTGCCCTGGACTGGAGGGAGCACCCTTTCTCTTAGGGGGTGAGGGATGGAGGGAGGGAGGAGCAGTTCAGTCTCTGTGTCTCAAGCCTGCCCTGGACTGGAGGGAGCACCCTTTCTCTTAGGAGGGTGAGGGATGGAGGGAGGGAGGGAGCAGTTCAGTCTCTGTGCCTCAAGCCTGCCCTGGACTGGAGGGAGCACCCTTTCTCTTAGGGGGTGAGGGATGGAGGGAGGGAGGGAGCAGTTCAGTCTCTGTGTCTCAAGCCTGCCCTGGACTGGAGGGAGCACCCTTTCTCTTAGGGAGGTGAGGGATGGAGGGAGGAGGGAGCAGTTAAGTCTCTGTGCCTCAAGCCTGCCCTGGACTGGAGGGAGCACCCTTTCTCTTAGGGGGGTGAGGGATGGAGGGAGGGAGCAGTTCAGTCTCTGTGCCTCAAGCCTGCTCTGGACTAACCCAGCTCTCCAGATCAGGGTTAGGATCATTGAGTAATTTCATTGGGTCATGTTACTGATGAAGCAGCTCTCCAGATCAGGGTTAGGATCATTGAGTAATTTCATTGGGTCATGTTACTGATGAAGCAGCTCTCCAGATCAGGGTTAGGATCATTGAGTAATTTCATTGGGTCATGTTACTGATGAAGCAGCTCTCCAGATCAGGGTTAGGGTCGTTGAGTAATTTACTCTCCAGTTTAAATGCTCTGAGTACAATGCATCTGAGTAAAATGTAACATTACCTTGAAGTCACGAGTACTTCCAGTAAATACAGTACATGCTTTCATGCTAACTTATGGCATGTATGAACTACAGCCCTACATTTTCACTGTAATGTTACTACTGTAAAAAAAAACTTCCCTTTGCTTATTTTCTACCTGAAAAAAATCCAACAATGTATTTTTTCGCAGCCTTTTAATATTAATAATATCATAGTCCAGGAAGTTGCTCCTCTCGATGTAGTTCGCTACTGCGCAGCGCTCAGATAAGGGACTGGGTCTGGGAGTAACGGACCCTCTGATTTTAACACTGAGAGAGTAAAATGTATTTTCAGGGGTTAAAATGCAACATTACCTTGAAGTCATGAGTAATCTCGATTAGTACTGTACAATGTTTAATGGTAATGGGGTTGGCATTAAAAACAGCCTTCCATGTTAACTGCAATGTGAACTGCTGAGCAGCTACGAGTGTTACAAGCCTCTATCGGCTCAGCGCATATTTTTCGAGGTATCACCCATACAGATAACTAAAATAAGGAAATGCATTCATAAGTTATAAAACAGTTCGTCTTTATAGGAACGTTTTCCTTTTCCCAGTTCGCGACGGAACACAAACTTGTCATGTGACCGAGTCAGCTGATAAGCGCTTCTGTGACGTGTTAATTTGTCTGCTGCAGTCATTTAAAGACACAGCGTCGTTTCAAAGAGAATAGGAATAACAACAAACGTCAGACGTTAAAAAAAACGACCGAGCCCCGCAGAGTTATATTTATTGGCAGGCGTGGACGATAAAAGAAGGTAAGTTACAGTTTGTTTTTAATTGAAGTTTAGTTGTTTGCCACGCAGTGGTGTGGTAGAGCCAGGCTGAACAAGACAATGTTCATTCAAATCCCTTTCAGCACGGTCCATGCTGTGTGTGCAGCACAGGTATGTGATATTCTCAATATGCGTGACACGATTTCCAAAGCGCAAAACCGGGACACATTGTTAAATAATTGATACGATTAATGTATTAACCATTTACATGTAGGCTATTCGATGGTTATTTAAATAGCCATCCTCTTAGTATTATCTTCCTTTTGTTTTAAGCAGCTAGTAATGTCAGTGCGTTGTTGATGTGGTTTAAGCTGCTGAACTCGGATGCTTGCAACCTCTCGCTGCTCTCCCAGTGTCTGGGCTAAATCCCGACTGAACTGAACAGCTACTGTACGAAACTACACGGAATTGCAGATTCATATTGAATATAAACTACATGAAAACGCATTGCGTGCTGAGAAATAAGCACGTCTGTCTGTGTTAATCACTTTATAAAACAATGTTCTTGATTACAATAGTACTTTTTTTAAAATGTTGTTTTGTTTTCACTGCAGGTGCCATAAACTAAATGATAGACGCGGTTGTTTTACGTTATTTTGAGAAAAAGGTATTTAGAGTATCGCGCTACAGTGGCTGAAAACCGGAGTAGGTGCAGAACGTGGTACATCATCAGAATGTGGTACTGGTACCAAAACTTGACCCGTGTACCATCAAAAAATGATACACTGCCAATGCTGTGGTCGACTACAAACAAGACAAACTGTAGTTTACCCACAAAATCCTACATGTTTACAATGTTAGATAACACAAGCTGTTGCTCATCAGTTAAAGTGACATATATTTGCTAGATTGTGAAAAAGGTATTTTTAATCAATCAATCTTTATTTTATATAGCGCCTTTCATAGTGGACCACCATCACAAAGCGCTTTACAAGATAGTGAGGAACAATGCATAATACATTAAATACAGTGCAATACAGGGCATAGAACATTAAATAAATACAGTAAAAAACAATGCAAATACATTAAATACAGGCATAATACATTAAAGGCTAGGATGTGAATTCTACACATTGTGGATGCGTGTGTCAAGCAGCATTAAACAAATAAGCTGGAGTGAAAAACCTGAAGTAGCAATTTAGACAACAGCTAATAACAAAAGTTTTAGGCAGGTGTGAAAAATGCTGTAAAGTAAGAATACTTTCAAAATAGACATGTTAATAGATTATATTTATCAATTAACTAAATGCAATGTGAGTGAACAGAAGAAAAATCTAAATCAAATCCTTATTTGGTGTGACCACCCTTTGCCTTCAAAACAGCATCAATTCTTCTAGGTAGACTTGCACAAAGTCAGGGATTTTGTAGGCATATAGTCAGGTGTATGATTAAACAATTATACCAAACAGGTGCTAATGATTATCAATTCAATATGTAGGTTGAAACACAATCATTAACTGAAACAGAAACAGCTGTGTAGGAGGAATAAAACGGTGAGAACAGCCAAACTCAGCTAACAAGGTGAGGTTGCTGAAGACAGTTTACTGTCAAAAGTCATACACCATGGCAAGACTGAGCACAGCAACAAGACACAAGGTAGTTATACTGCATCAGCAAGGTCTCTCCCAGGCAGAAATTTCAAGGCAGACAGGGGTTTCCAGATGTGCTGTCCAAGCTCTTTTGAAGAAGCACAAAGAAGCGGGCAGCGTTGAGGACCGTGAGCGCGGTGGTCGGCCAAGGAAACTTACTGCAGCAGATGAAAGACACATCATGCTTACTTCCCTTCAATCGGAAGATGTCCAGCAGTGCCATCAGCTCAGAATTGGCAGAAAACAGTGGGACCCTGGTACACCCATCTACTGTCCGGAGAAGTCTGGTCAGAAGTGGCCTTCATGGAAGACTTGGGGCCAAAAGCTATACCTCCGGCGTGGAAACAAGGCCAAACGACTCAACACAGGAACTGGGGTGCAGAAAAATGGCAGCAGGTGCTCTGGACTGATGAGTCAAAATTTGAAATATTTGGCTGTAGCAGAAGGCAGTTTGTTAGCGAAGGGCTGGAGAGCGGTACACAAATGAATGTCTGCAGGCAACAGTGAAGCATGGTGGAGGTTCCTTGCAAATTTGGGGCTGCATTTCTGCAAATGGAGTTGGGGATTTGGTCAGAATTAATGGTCTCCTCAATGCTGAGAAGTACAGGCAGATACTTATCCATCATGCAATACCATCAGGGAGGCATCTGATTGGCCCCAAATTTATTCTGCAGCATGACAACGACCCCAAACATACAGCGAAAGTCATTAAGAACTATCTTCAGCGTAAAGAAGAACAAGGAGTCCTGGAAGTGATGGTATGGCCCCCACAGAGCCCTGATCTCAACATCATCGAGTCTGTCTGGGATTACATGAAGAGAGAGAAGCAACTGAGGCTGCCTAAATCCACAGAAGAACTGTGGTTATTTCTCCAAGATGTTTGGGCCAACCTACCTGCCGAGTTCCTTCAAAAACTGTGCAAGTGTACCTAGAAAAATTGATGCTGTTTTGAAGGCAAGGGTGGTCACACCAAATATTGATTTGATGTAGATTTTTCTTCTGTTCACTCACTTTGCATTTTGTTAATTGATAAATATAAACTATTAACATGTCTATTTTTGAAAGCATTCTTACTTTACAGCATTTTTTCACACCTGCCTAAAACTTTTGCACAGTACTGTATATATATATATATATATATATATATATATATATATATATATATATATATATATATATATATATATTCTTTCTTAGGAGGCAGCCCTTATCCAGGGTGACTTACAATTGTTACAAGGTATCACAGTACAAAGTATTGCATTATAAAATATCACATTGCAGAATATCATAATACAGGTAAGAGCAGTTATGAGCGTACAGTCAGATCAAATTCAAGTAAGAGCAAAATAAAGAATACAGTAAATTATAAGAGCGAGTTCGACTAAGAGCAGCTAAAACATAGTAAATATTTGCTTACGTGAGTAAAGTCCAGTAAGAACATGTAGTAAGTGATAAATGGATGAGAATGATTTCAAATAAGAGCAATTACAAACAAAGTGAATACGGTTACCTGTAAGAGTAAAACCAGATACAAGACATGGGAAGTAGTTATAGTTAGGAGCAGCAGTTGAATGCAGCAAGGTATGGAGCTTGTAATGCAGCAGTGTGGAGTAGTGGTTAGGGCTCTGGACTATTGACCCGGAGGGTTGTGGGTTCAATCCCAGGTGGGGACACTGCTGCTGTACCCTTGAGCAAGGTACTTTACCTAGATTGCGCCAGTAAAACCCAACTTTTTGGGGGCAAGATATTCCTTTAAATCAGGGGTAGGTAACCTTGGCTCTTCCAATTCATTCCGCTGCAGGACTTTGTTCCAACCAGGCCCTTCATTATTTAATTGACCCTGTTGCTTTTTATAGTATATAGCTAATATTAATTGGCTTTTCCACATGGTATAGATATTCTGTAATAACAGAGGGATGTGACAAAAACAATGCTAAAGCAACCTTATAGACATAAGATATAGAGAATTAAACTCAAGTATTTATATAACATTTGTTATTTTGCCCAGTTTAAGCTGTGTCAGAATGAACCACTTTCATGGCGAGTCCAACCTTTGATATGGAGACACCCCGCACACAGTTAACTTGTGATTACATTGAACTAAAACTACACACACACATGCACGCATGCACACCGCATACATGCGTGTGCACACCCACAAACAAGGAAGGTATCAGAAACATGGGGATTCTGATATCTTGCCCCTGTGCTCAAAACAAGAATGACGTTTATCTCGGTAGTAGTACTGTGTGTTAAAGAAACTTCATTTCCCATGATTCCAATGGTCAAAAGTCAGGTGACCTGCCCCCGGGAATTCGGGGGGGTTTAAAAGCAGGCATAGAGCGAGGAGAGAGGAGGGTAGTGGTGGAGGTACTCTGTGCTGTACAGCAGCGGGTCTGTGCTGGCGAGCGGTGTGGTTGGTTTTACCCCATTGCAGATAAGTGCATTGTAAAACAGCAACTATTATAACTCTGTGTGTGTGTGTGTGTGTGTGTGTCTGTGTGTGTGTGTGTAATAGCGGAGCAGAGTCAAGAACAGCCGTGCTTCCTGTGTATAGAAACACGGAGACAAGAGATTGAAAAAGGCGACCAGAGAAGGACTTCCGATTCCAGAATCAAAGGTGGCTGTGTGGAGGGACTTCAGGCTGCAAAGCGAGTAGTGTTTTGTCGTTGTCTTGCCGGAGGAAACTGCAACGTGTGCAGTCTGGATTGAAGCCTAACTGATGCATTCTCCAAACGGAGATCTCTACAGTGAGTAATTCAAACCGCGAGCTGGCGGTATTCAATTGTGCTCGGTTTTTAAAGCAGAGTTCTGTGTGCACCTGTTTTTATAAAGAAAGCCACGGTGTTATTGGGACTGTTTTTACTCACCTGTTCACCTACCTGTTGTGCACAGCTCTTACTCTGCTTGCCCCAGCTCTATATGTGGAAATGCCAAACTGAACACTTTTTAAAAGGCATTAGATTTACCAGTGCAAACTGTGTGCACGCACTGCAAGCATTACAGCCTATAGTGAGTGGACTGTCTTTTTGTTTAACCCAAGGCTGTGTTGCACAAGCAGTGTTTGAAAGGAAGGCCTGTTATTTATGGACTGTGTGACCACAAACCGGCCTTGTAGTCTGGGTTCAAGGAAGGACCCAGACACTTTTTTAATGAACTGTGTGCCATAATAAAGAAACACAAACATGCAACCACGACACAGACTGTGTTAAAGTTTTATTGTTTTGTTGTGGAATTTGAACCAGTCAGGAGGCTGCAAAGTGCTGACTGCCAGACACAGTGCTCACCAGCAGAGGGCACCAGCGCACCTGAAAGAAAGGGGTTTTACATTAATCCAAAGGACTATAACCAAACCAACCTTACTTACCTGTTGTTCCTGTGTGGGCCACACGGGTTTGCAATCTCATCGGGGGCAGAGAGATACCAACTGCTTACCTGCAAAAGGATTACCTGCTTACCTGCAAAAGGATTACAATTACACTTACCAGACAAACCTTCTGGATTATGAGCCAACTTCCTTTACCCAGAAGATAAAAAAAAAACAAAACAAGCAAAGCAGATACATAATTTATAACATTACTTACCAGTATTTTTATTTTTAATAAATGCGTAGCACTTATTTATGCTTTTGTAGTATATATGAAATCTTAAAAGCAAGGGCAGTTGTTTATTCCAGACCCCAGGCGCTGACCGATATAGAAAGCAGCTTTAAACCCGTGTTTATGGCCACAGTCAAAGGATGCACTTCTGAAAAACATGTTGGTCACACTTTATTTTAAGGACCTTTTTTAGTTTATAACTGTTAACAAACATTGTTCATTTTTAGCTAAGGGTTAGGATTAATAAACCTGATTTAATTTGCTAAACATTACTACAGTAACAATTTGAACCGATTTGAAGCATATGATCGACTAGGTGTTGATCATCCATAGGGCTCTGGTGTTTGGTTGATCATCCCTAGGGCTCTGGTGTTTGGTTGATCATCCCTAGGGCTCTGGAGTTTGATTGATCATCCCTAGGGCTCTGGTGTTTGATTGATCATCCCTAGGGCTCTGGTGTTTGGTCGATCATCCCTAGGGCTCTGGTGTTTGATTGATCATCCATAGGGTTCTGGTGTTTGATCATCCATAGGGCTCTGGAGTTTAATTGATCATCCATAGGGCTCTGGTGTTTGATTGATCATCCCTAGGGCTCTGGAGTTTGATTGATCATCCCTAGGGCTCTGGTGTTTGATTGATCATCCCTAGGGCTCTGGTGTTTGATTGATCATCCCTAGGGCTCTGGTGTTTGATTGATCATCCCTAGGGCTCTGGTGTTTGGTCGATCATCCCTAGGGCTCTGGTGTTTGATTGATCATCCCTAGGGCTCCGGAGTTTGCAGTTTTAGCTGGCCTATTATATATTATTAACTAACAGTTAACAGAACATAAATAATGTACATGAACATGTTTATTAGCTGTTTAACAGTTAATAAACAAAAAAGTCCCATAAAACAAAGCGTGACCAATATGTTTAATATAAATGGAAAAAAAAGATTATTTATAATA
>JAGXEW010000695.1:0-60362 GCA_030684275.1 Acipenser oxyrinchus oxyrinchus
ACATTGAGCTACCTGTTAACCTTGCAGAAATGAGTTACTAAACTGTAGAAGTGTGCTGAAGATTGACATGTTTGGTCAATTCCAGCTCAATTTAACCTAACCATTATGTCAATGGCTTCCAAGTTGCAACATAACTATCTTTGCTACTGTGGCATCTGCTAGATGTGCATCCACTATCCTGTCTGTTTCAACTTTATCTTGTATTTCACAAAATTGATATAATGAGTATACAGTCCTATTTGAGAGCTTTAAAACGACACCAGCACTAAATCAGGTCAAGCTTTGATGACCTGTATCTCATGAATGGGAGGTCACTACAATTCACAGTGTAACCATTTCTTCCAAAGACAATAATATGTGCTATAGTTAGGCATTTCCACTTACTGACACCCATCATATTACATTTCAAAGTGGTGGAAATAAAAGGAGACTGGTAATAACAGGAGTGATATTAAGCAGGTTTGACTGTATTCTCATCAGAGTTCACTCTAGGAATGGGTCATGGTTATGAGGGGAAGCCCTGCAGAAGAGTGAATGTGTAAGAATGCTGTACAATAACCTTTGTCTCCTCTTTCTTTTTCTAGCTGCTAAAGAGAATCACTCAGGAGGGACACAATTTCCCTGTGCTGATTGTGGGAAGAGTTTCAGTTGTTTATCAAAACTTAAAATCCACCACCGCATTCACACAGGAGAGAAACCTCATCACTGCCCTGAGTGTGGGAAGAGATTCACGCAGTTACAAAATCTTAAAATCCACCAGCGTGTTCACACAGGAGAGAAACCTCATCAGTGCACTGAGTGTGGGAAAAGTTTCACACGATTTGAAAATCTTCAATCACACCAGCGTATTCACACAGGAGAGAAACCTTATCACTGCCCTGAGTGTGGAAAGAGTTTCACATATTTAAGTTCCTTCAGAATCCACCAGCGGACTCACAAAGACAAATCTTATCAATGTAGTGAATGTTTGAAGAGCTTCAGTCACTTGTCAAACCTTAAAAGACACCATAAAATTCACACAAGAGTTCAGCCGATTTCTGAGTCTTGAAGGACACAAAATAATTCATAGAATCTGAGGAGACCTAAACACCAGGACTACATTTGACTAAAATGTAGAAATATTTACTGAAAATAAAATAAAAGAATAACCTTGCTTGATAAATAGTGTTACTCTTAATCACTTCAGCTCACAAACTTACACTCCCGGATGGAAGATATGATCTACTACATCTTGTTTGGACCATTCATCATCTTGTTGAACATTTGCATATTGTTACGTCACATTAGTAATCTATGAAATAGATTGTAATTGTGTCTGCAAGATTCCACTTTTCTATTAGTTTGAACATTAGGATTATTATCTGTAACTCCTCACTAGTGACCAAGTCTCCAGCTCTTTCAAGTCAATGCTAAGCTTTGGCCAATTCTGAACTTCACACCTCAAACATAGTTTTGTTGTTGACAGGCTCTGACACCCCATATTCTGCTTTATGAAAATCATTTGAAAGAATTACTGCAAAACTGAAATATTCCCTTCTTATGTTGTGTTTTCCTTGTATGAAATGAATCCAAAATAAACAGAAAAAACATATCCAAAAACCTTGTACACGATATACTCTTCTTTTTAAATGCAGGAAAGGCTGTGTTGCACTGTAGTTGTTCTGAGGATGTGTTGCCTGATCCTTTCATGCATTTGCAGTAACATGCTGGAAGAGAAACTCCAGCATGTTATGACGGTTACATTTTAAACAACCTCAATATTAAAATGAAAAACAAACTATCAGATACAACTCAAACGTTTTATTCAAGCACATCATATCAAACATTTGCACAGCCAAAACACTTATTTAAATGAACAATTAAACATAAAAGGGTTTATTTTCTAACTTACCACACAAAGCACGACTTAAAAAAATGAAAAACTGTAATAAAATAAACATTTTATTTTAAAGAAACTAGTGTGTAAACAGGTATATTTACGTACAAAACTGTAAAAACGAGAGGAGTTTTTAATTTAAAATGAAAGTAACATGTTTTCTCTTGCATGTGTGTCACTGGGTGCAGCACTGAATCCAGGTTGAGCTGCGTTTCCCTGCTGCTTTGCAGTTCTCCGATCGAAATGTTTCTGCCGAAGCTCTGTGGCTAGCTTCAAGATGAAATCTCTCCTACTGATATTCTCCCTGGTGCATTCCTTGTACAAAATGAAGTAATTGATGGCTGCCAGGTCCAGTTGAGATAACAACAGGCTTGTATTTGAAAATAAAATAGAATATTGTAGGTTATATTCACAATAAAAACATGTATTGTAAAAGGCAGTCAAATGACGGCTTTGGTGGTTCTAGGTGGGCAGGATTATAACTTCCTTATTTTCATGATCCTGCCTTTTAAACGCCGTTAGTATTTAATACATGTTTTTAAGAAAAGTCATAAATGGACAACTGCATAACTTCCAGACACGCAGAGTAATTTAAATTTGAAAACCGCAGACCGTCAAAATGGCTGCCGTGGCGGTTCTAGTGTTAATAAATATAACAAGGAGTTGAATTGAGTGTGGTGGTGGTGTTGAAATGTATTTGTAGATGACAATAAATGTTGATTGCATTTCCTCAAAGGAAAGATGATACTGTTTGGAGGCACAGTGGTTGATAAGAGCACTGTGGAAGCCTGCCACAGATGAAGTCTGGTCATGGGGAGAGAGCTTCTGAAGATAGGTTAGGATGGAGGAGTGTGTGTTTCATTGCCTTGGTGTCTGAACTGATATAAGTTACAAACAGAAACAATCCATGGTGTTGATACGTAATGGGGACTCCAGGTGTAGATGTTTGCCAGTCCATGCTGGAGTCTGGCAGGTTCCATGTTTGCTCTGTTGCAATAATACATGAATGATAAGTTAGGCTACAGCTGTTTATTTGTTCTTTTAAACTCCTTTCCATGTCCTGCGTTCTACTGTGCCACACTTGATTTAGTCTGTTTGCTCGTGTGTGTTTGTGTTCTTCTCTGAACGTGTTTGTGGATCACTAGATGGGTGTGAAAGGTTGACTGAACTGGTTACATGGTTTCAAAATAAATTGCTCATATTTAAAGACATTTATAGTTTGTATTTGTTTATTTATTTATTAAAGCACTAGACATTTTATTATTGTGATCACAACTTGTACTGCTTTTTCCAAAATGTTTCAATATAAGTGTGACAGAAAGACAATGATTCTTGGTGGTTGATCTCCCTCTCGACCTGTGAGGGCTAAGTAACGGAACAGAGTTCTCTGGACTATGTGGCCTGACTCTTCATTCCCAGGGTTAAAAGGAAGTTGATCATTTAGAAAAGAGGCGGAGCTTGGTACACGAACTCATTGACCGGAGGGAATGATGTGGCAGCTGCAGATCATAAAAGCAGCTGCAATCGTTTACCAAGGGGTCATGAGTGACGGTATAAATAGGGGTCAAGCGATCTGTTCCTTCGTTTTGGTTGTGTCATTGATCTGGAAGGACCGGTACTGTTGGTGAAATAATCGTGAGTGTTTGTTTGTACTGTCTATTGTTGAGTGTATTCACTAGGTGGCTAACACGTTCCAGCGCTGTCGCCAGACCCAGAACAACACTTCACTGTAAAACTGTATTGCACCACAATCACTAATTCACGCACTAACCGGACTTGTGTATGTGTTTTGTGTTTAATGTGGGGATACAAGAACAGGACTATTATTTCGGGACCAGCTTGGGGATTATAAATGTAAGTAATACACGCTGCTGTATTAGTTACCTTCATTATTGTTTACTGTTTGTTTCGCCATCAGGCACTGGACAAAACAAATAAAACAAACCTTTTCACCTGCATTACAATTGTCTGTCTGTTATTTAATCACCTGCACACTATTAACCACTTTGCCACAGTAGTATAATGAAGTCGGTGTCGTTTTGTCGAAAATATGTAAACTGCAACCGAAACACAGGGTGCCACAGACATGGTGCTGTGGCTGTTGCAACTTTCTTTAAGGTTCTGTTAAGAAGTTCGACTTTATTGAACGACTACAATGACCAAAAGCCTTTGCTTTAAAAGAAATAGAAAAACAGGAAATAGAACAGACAGGAAGAAGATAACGATATAATAAGAGAAAGAACTCCATGTGTGTTTTTTTTTTCTGCACAAACTAAGAGTTCAGTTTCCTCAAATATTTTTGTTTGTTTGATACTTTATACAGGTGCTCAACACAGTTCGTGACAATTACAAAGGAAAAATAAAACAAAGTTTTCACTAAGAAAAGAAACCTTGTAGTCTTATTATTTAGACTTTAGCTAAGCTATAGTGGCTAAGTCTGGAAATTAAATGGGCCACTTGTTTTAAAAACAAACTGTTACACAACAAAATTCCACTGAATTTTTTTGTGCCGAATGTAATGTAGATGAATTGTACAATCCAAAGAATGATAGTTTCTGAGATTTATATAATATTGAGAAATTGTTATTTTAATGTGACAGGTTTCATTGTCTTTTGCGATATGTAGTGACTTAAGAGCTCTGTAAACATAAAACTGCTTTTAAAGACAACATTTTTTTTTGTAAGTTTTACTTTGTGTTTATTGTTTGTGTTTTAAAAAACCTTTTGTTTGGCCCTCGTGCCTGTTTATTTTGTGTCTCTTAACTAATAAAAGTATTTTGTTTGAACTGCAAAAAAAATAAATAAATAAATAAAATGGGGAATTTAACCCCATCCCTGTCATTATTTACAAGGGCACAGCCCTGCTCTGCCACAGGGGGATAATTAATTCTGTGTTTGAATTTTAAAATGGTGCTATCTAAATCTGGTGATATGGAGCAGTATGTTTATTTTCTAATGCAGTACAAGTGACATTCGAAATAAGTAATTTTTGGTAGGAATAAACGTATAAAATGCATTCATGTCTTTACAAAATCATTTTCATTTTGGAATATTCTTTTAAAAACTGTAAACAGGAGCATGTTATCATTCATGTCTTGTTGTCAATGAGCATTGTGTTATTGTTAAACTTTGCTAAATGTGGACATCAGTACATACCTCTGAAAGAATCTGTACTTTAACAGTGTCATTGCTTGCAATTGCTGTACTAGCTACATGCTAAGGGTTGCATCCCCACCCGTATAATTTCATCTTAATTGTATATTAAGTAACACTATATACAGGGTCACCTTCAATTTTCACATTTTATTATTTAAAAAGCACAACAACGTCAGGTAGTAGTGATGTCAGACTGTTATCTTTGGGGTTCAATTTCTGTAAAACTAGGACCCACCCAAAAATATGAATACCTCGTTGGACTATGTGCATACAGAGCATAGTTACTTAATTTGTTATACTTTTTGAGATACAAAATGATATCTTAATCATTTCTAAAGAAAAAAGTAAAACAGCTGTTTTTACGCCACTCTGTATCTCAAAAGTATTCAACCAAATGCCACCCCGTTCACAGGGTTTGTTCAGCCTGCCAATCCGACCACACGTAGACATTGTCATGCATATTGGTGGAGTTTTACCCCTTTGAGCTGGTTGTAAAATCAACTTTAAACAGGAACTTTGTTCAAACCTTAACTACGTCTATGCAACGCGCAGTCATCATAATACAAAAATTACATTTATTGAATATAATTACATTACAAACTTTTTGTAGATATTCTGCCTCTCCAATTCATATACTGTTTTTTCATAACATGTTCTTAATACTTAAGAAAAAGGTTTATTCAGAAGCTAAATACTTTGAAAAAACTACTAGATATGAGCAATACTTCAGAACCACCTACATCAAACATCACCTACACATACTGTATATAGACAACAAATACCATTACAAGCATTTAAACAACAATACAATTCTAAGCTATGCACTGCAAATTCAATAAATCATACAGTTACCTTCCTTTATGACTTGGAAGGATGTGCAAAAGTCTCTTTTCATGAACTAAAGCAGTCCTATGAATATGAAAGAAGAATACCAATCCTGCGATGGTCGGTGCTCCGCGGTCCAGCCTGGAGGGATGCAAAGAGAAGCCCAGCGTTTACACCTTGCTCCAGGGGTTTAGCCATGAAGAAGCCAAGTCACAGTCCTGCCTTTGTAGCGCTGAAACAGTCGTTTCCTTCTGGTTTTAATCAAAAGCAGTGTTTCCGGTAGTTTCCAAGTAAAGGCATTAGATACTGTGGTAATGCAGACACTAAATGGTAAACTTTCAGTGACCTATATAGAACTTTCAGATTGGTATTTTTTTTAATATAGGGCACATTTTTTAGTTCTGTGACCTGCCCCTAGATTGAAACAAAGGCAATTAAGTCCTGCAAGCCCCATGTGTCCCCATCAGTTGATGTCTATTGCTTAATTCATGCTTACTGTCTCAGTCAGTGGAATCTTTTGAAAGCAACATCTCCCACAAGTATCTCTCTCTTACCAGCAAGGCTGTAAAATAATGTCTCCCTCATTCGAACGAGTTAAAAGTTCATTTGAAACTGATGTCTCTGACCGAATGTTATCCTTTTGTCTGTTTCAAAGTATAAACACAGCCTGTGAAATAAACACTTCTGAGGTGTGTTTGTGAAAGAATATTTATTATAAATGTTTTTATATAGAAGATGTTTGTTAAGAAAGGATGTTAAATTCTAAATAGTTTTTTAAATCACATTAATCTCTTCAGTGACAGGGTTTGTGTCTTGTGAGAACTTTATGTTTTTAAAGTGTCCCACCAGTTTAAATCTTTCCCAACATTCAGGGTTTCACTGCCCTGTGAATTGTTGGTGTGTTTTAAGGCTCCATGTTCGAGTGAAACTCCTCCCACATTCATTACATTGGTAAGGTTTCTCTCCTGTGTGAATTCGTTGGTGTTTTTAAGACTTCCTAATTCAGTAAAGCGCTTCCCACAATAATTACATTGGTGTGGTTTCTCTCCTGTGTGAATTCGCTGATGATTTTTAAGATGTTCCAATCGAGAGAACCTCTTCTCACATTCATTACAGTGGTAGCGTTTCTCTCCTGTGTGAATGCGCTGGTGGATTTTAAGCTGTAATAAACGATTGAAACTCTTCCCACAATCAGCACAGGGAAATGGAGTCCCTCCTGTGTCATTCCCTTTAGGAGCTAGAGGAAAAAAAAGAGAAAAGTGACAAAGGTTATTGTAAAGCATTCTTACACATTCACTGTTCTGTAGGGAGCTCAATGTTTCTTGTTTTGTATAATTACCTCCAAATCCCAGTTCACATTCAGGTGGACAATCATCACACAGTCTGGACCCCAGCTGGTTGTTCTCCTCAAGTGTACAGACATTATTTTCAGTAGGAACTTCCTCTGCGATGGGGACACATTCCTGTTCTATGAATTCCTCTTTAATAGGAACATATTCCAATCGAGGGACCTCTTCATCTTTAACACATGTCAGCTCTGTACCCTGCTTTAGACTTGCACACCACTCCTGGTCAAAGGACTCCTCTTGTGTGTAAACTGCTTCTATCCTTGACCTCTGTGCTTCAGATTTATGCATAGCATGGCTCTCTTTGGGATCTGTGTGAAAGAAAAAAAATTGTACAACTTTATAACTCTTACTTACTAGCCAGGTTCCTTTCAAAGCAAGTCCCTTGTCAGAATTCTATTAAGAGATGTCATTGGATCATTCCACTGGAACAATTTAAGAGGAGTTTTGTTTAATGATTTACCCTCACAGGAGCAAACCCCAATACAGTGAGTGTCCTCTAATAACACAACCAAGTGAATACACTCTTTACACCCAGGAGCTTGACAGTGGAAGTGGACAGCGAGCTACCAGGAAGACAAAGGCCAGCCCTGCAGGTGTCTGCTTGAGCTCACTGGGCACCTGACCAATAGATACAAATCATGAATGATGGCCTCTAGAGACTTCTACTTTTCCAAACACTACAGGATGGGGGGCTGGGAATGAGGCTGGATCCAACATTGCTTCTGAAGTATTTGAGGTGGAGGGATGATCAATGTCTCAAATTGAAGCTGAAATAAAACATTTTAAATAACCCCCATTTGTGTTATATTGTTGTGTTATTAAATAAAATATATACTACAACCCCTATCAACCTCCTGGTTATTTGCCTTGATTAGGGATTGTATCAAAGTAAACCCCTCTAAATTATTTCTATGCGTTAGACTGGAATTTTAAAACCATTTTCTGTAGAACTGACCCTTATACCTTTCATTACAAAAAAAATATTCTAATATATTCATGGCTAATGTATCTAAAATTCAAAATAAAGTATTTTTTAAAACAACGTAACAAAACCTAATCCAGTAGGTGCCGTATAACCAGTGTGGTAAAATACATGGAATGTACAGAGGGGAAGTACATTGGTCCTGCATAACCCAAGAAAATGTAGTCCTACCATTTAAAATACTGTGAAACGACTTGATTTCCTAGAACGCCTCAACAAACAGGTAAAGAGCTGATAGTTAAAACTTCACCTGCCTGGAGGTTTCAACTCAAGTACCTTGAAATTTTCTCAATACTGAATGGTACTGCAGTTGCAATTAAACTAAAAGGTAGAATATCCTGATTAACCAATTATTATTTTTCCCCATTATTTAATATATACTTTCTGTAACAGTTAGGGACTGATAATCTGCTGGTTAATGATATAATAGCACACAGTAATTCTTAAAATGCAGCCACGCCTAATCAGAGTGGAAATCCATCCAATCAAAATCATGCATGTGTATAAGTGGATGATAAGTATACAATAAAGCCCGACAGGGTGTCCATTATCGTCTAGTATATGGATGCCTCAGGGCGTTGTGCGACACTGGCGAAGCCAAGTGTCTCCAACCCAGGAAGTCCATATATTGGACGATATCTGACACCCTGAAGGCCTTATGGCATTTATAATCCAGGTCAACCAGTGGATTTAGAAAAAAGCAGAAATCATGTTTAGGGTAAAAAGAGTTCATTTTTTTTAATTAAATATACTTACGCTAATAAAGGGATCAAAAATTTTTAAAAATAAGCTGAGGAAAAGGAATTGAAACACACAAAAGTAAGTAAATCTTTAATTTTGATATGTGTTGAATTGTACATTGCCAGTCAAAAGATCCACCAGGAGACTGAGTTGAGGCGGCACTGAATTATATTTTTTCACTGTTGTTTGAGGAGAATGGAAGGACAGGAGGAATAAAAATAGATTCAATACCATCTAGGATTTCAAGAATTTTTTCAAGGTCTGTGTCAGAGAGGGTGGATAATTTGCAGATGTGTCTTTCTGTAGCATTTACTGAATCACTAAAAATACATTATTAGTGATGAAGTCGGGAGTGAAGTGTTTATATTGACAGATTCCCCAGTTTTGTTTTCATTTAGATAGCAGTTTATTCTAGCTCGGAGACTAATGTAGCTTGACATTTTATATTTTCTCCTTGGGCATTTTTATATTTCCATAGAAATCCCTTAGTATTGTAAGATGTTAAAGCTTTACATTAAATTATAATAATTTCTGTGTACTTCTTTGGACAGCAAGAGAAAAGTAAATCTTTAAAGGCTCTCTCCCTGCGTAATTTCACCCCCAGCAAAAGCGTTCCTGTTTGTCTGAAAGACAGGATAGGAGATTATTACTTTGTAGTTCAAAGAACCCTTTGAACTCGAGCGAAGACCCTTGTTTTCAATGTGCTATTTCCACTGTAAAGAGTGGACTTGAGCATAGGTGTTAAACACCATAACAGAAACTCAGGAGCCGAGGTGCTGCTTTATCCTGTATATTCATGCGGTATGTACCGGTAGTATGCACCAGTGGTGGAGGAATAGCCGGTGCAGCCAGTGCAGTTGCACAGGGGCCTGCGCACTTAGGGGGCCCCAGCAGCCAAACACAAAAGTTTACATCATTATATAATCAATGTATTCATTTTCAGGGCCATCCACTTCGGTGATTATTCATTTAATAATCTGTTTATTCATTCATTCTGAGGCGTGTTCTCCTTTCTGCAGATCTGACAGGGTCTCAGGACTCGATCTGAAATTAAAATACGTCACACAGGCGCAACGCGGTCAACAAGAGTGAGTGAAGACAATGCCATTTGCGATTTTACACCACATACAATCTGATTTATTTCTGATTTCCAATAGTGTATTTTAAATTGTAAATACATGCTTCCAAAACACAAAAGTGGAGTACAAAAGTGTAAATTTCTGTTCCTCCGCCATGGTGCGCACTCACAACCAACATTCGAGTCCTGGAGATAGCATGCTGCTCTTAGGCCCTGTCCACACTATGCCTTTAAACTGTATTAGTTGCAGTTAAGCCGGTTTAAAAGTGCTAAATACGGTTTGCGTCCACACTACGCAGCATTTAATACCGTACTCGAGAACCGGACTTCGAGACCCCCTCAGGAGGTAGTCGAGTCGGTTCTATAGATCGCATCAGGTAGTGCGGTTTATCAGAGTGGTCGCTGTAATACCAAACTACATTTTTTGTGTATCCTCCAATATCCCAAAATGCTTTGTGGTATGTTTGGCGAAATACTCTGTGCAGGCGCCTGTTTTTTCATTAATTGTGACGGTTTTCTGTCACTGTTTTAAAATAAATAAACGTTTACCCAGAAGATGGGTTAAATGTTTTAAAATGCAATGTAATTTTGTTATTGTTTTAATTGTTGTTAATGTATTTTTGTACAAAATTGCATCGGTGTTTATATGTTTATATAAAACAGTAAAATGTAACCAGTAAACGATCTGTGTGTTAGTGGGAGGTTGAACAGCATAGAAGCGCAGTGGTTTAGCAGGGAGAAAAGAAAGGAGGTGTTCAGTTGGTCTGCTCGTCAGGAGTGTGATTTAAGCAGCGTGTGCATATTCATTTAATGTATGGCATTTATCTGTAACCTTTATAGTTAAAGCGTTACAGGCACAAATCTAAAAACAGCAACAGTAAGAAATGCGAAAATAGCTTGTACCCTAAAGAGAAATTCTAAGCAAGACTTCACCAATAAACTTGACTAAACTGTTACTTAAAGAGTCAGAATGACCCTGCAATACCATCACAAAAACATTCTTACTTTGAAATAATCGCTGGTTCTCGTTCCTCTGAAAGTCTTGTTCTTTGCAGTCGGGGTTCATGTTTCTGAGAGGTTGTTTAATGTCTGCATCTGCAGCGTTCATGCATTCCCGCACTGCTTTCAACTCGCTCTCTGATATTTCCAATCTCAGCTTCAGACTTTCATTCTCTTTCTCCTTTCCAGCCATTTCCATTCGGAATTCAGTGAATTTGCCGCCGACAACTTTTGTAATTTCGCACAAGACGGTGTCTACAGCCGCTTTCACTGCGTGCTCGATGGTAGAGGCGAGCTCGTCTTGAAAGAGCGACACGGAGACACTGACCTCCATCTTCACTGACTGTTAGCCGGCAGTTCTCGCCGCTTTGTTTTTTAACTTGGCCAGAGATGCAAAGAAATTGTACTAGCCATGGTTAAGCTTATACAAGACATCACTGCCTGAAGGATGACCATATTTCAGTATCTAAACTAGACTGGTCCTGTCTTATAGCTTAGTAGAATATTCATTCACATCTTAATTAGACTGCTGGTTTTCAAACACAGACCAGTACTTTTTATATAGTCTGGAGAATCAATTAGACTGGTATAATATTGGGACAGTTGAGTTATTAGCAACACTCATAATAAGCATTTTAAAAGGTGTCTGTAGAGAAATTCTAAGCAAGACTTTACCAATAAACTTGACTAAACTGTTATTTAGAGTCGGAATGACCAAGCAATACCATCACAAAAAACATTCTTACTTTGAAATAATCCCTGGTTCTCGTTCCTCTGAAAGTCTTGTTCATTGCAGTCGGGGTTCATGTTTCTGAGAGGTTGTTTAATGTCTGCATCTGCAGCGTTCATGCATTCCCGCACTGCTTTCAACTCGCTCTCTGATATTTCCAATCTCAGCTTCAGACTTTCATTCTCTTTCTCCTTTCCAGCCATTTCCATTCGGAATTCAGTGAATTTGCCGCCGACAACTTTTGTAATTTCGCACAAGACGGTGTCTACAGCCGCTTTCACTGCGTGCTCGATGGTAGAGGCGAGCTCGTCTTGAAAGAGCGACACGGAGACACTGACCTCCATCTTCACTGGTTTTAGTTTGAGGCTCGAGTAGCGGAATCCTGTTTGCTTTTAATTTATTTATTTATTGTTCACTGGAGAATTAACATTCTTATACAGTCAGCACTTGGACTGATAAAGAAAGAAAACAAACAGACAACGTCTTACTTTGCAAGGAGTAACTTTTTGTCTTTCAGAATCCTGCAGAGCTCCGCTAGAACTTAAAGTGCGTTTGTTTTCTCAGTAAAAACAAATTATATTGACAAGTTAAACATCTCTGTGTGCACTACAGCTGACGCGCTCCACTATCTGAGTTATTAAATAAAACAGAAAAAGGGGCTCTTTGTTTCAGACCTCAAGCAGTTAATGAACGAACAAGAAAATGTATAAATCGTTAGGAAACCGTTTTACCTAACCCTAACCCTAAATACTTTAAACAGCAGGTAATACAAAACCGTAAAATCAGCACCGGCTGCTGTTTCTCTCTCTAGCATAAACAAAACCGAGCGTTTCTATTTCCTGTAATGAAAAATAGCGTCACTGCCAATGGGCGTACCTGGTTTGAACCGTCGCGTATTATTGGCTGTCGATAACGTGCGAAGCTGATTGGCTTGACCTCCCTGTCGACAGAAGGGCGGGATCGCGCTGAGAAGACGCGGTTATGAAACTGGATGCCTGAGTTCGCCATGTTGGCTCTGACTGCGCTGTGTTTTAATACGCCATGTCCGTGTTTCGGATCTAAAATGGCGCCAGTTTCGTATCTCGGCTTTGAGCGGCGCGTACGCAACGAGCTTTGTACTGCAAAGCCGGTGCTTGAACCGTGACAGCGCGGGTCAGTGTTGTATTTTTTGGGGGGGATTAATTAACAGCTTGGGCTTGTTTGTTTTCTTTTTTGTTTATGTGAATGGTTTTAGTTAAAGTGGCGGGTTAGATGTGAAACGGAAGTCTTGAGATCGACTAAAGAAAGAAACAACAACGACTTACGAGAGAGAGAGAGAGAGAGAGAGAGAGAGAGAGAGAGAGAGAGAGAGAGAGAGAGAGGTAAACACAACTTCACTTATGGTAATTTAATGAATTGTGCTTTTTTTTAGACATACTACAATACAGTGCACTACATATCGATTTCAAAACGCAATTTGAAAACTGAACTGCACCAAAATGAAGTTTTAATTGTATTTACATGTATAGCTACAGGAGAGCTTTTTGATGCGGTTGTGCCAGAGGTATGGAAAGTGTAGGAGGGAGAGGTTCAAACGTAATTTTAGATTTCAACAAACAAAATCCAAAGTAGATTTATTACGTTTTTATTACCTACAGCTGTGGCCAAAAGTTTATCATCACCTCGAATTTTAGGATTGATACATAATAAACAAAAACTGTAGTAACCATAATTTAGATGTTTTATTTAACATCATGTAATCAAGTAATCTACAAAATGATATTTCATAAGTATACCAGAAGTCATAACAGTAGAAATTTCATGTTAGATTTCGAAATGTCATTTTTTTTTTCTTTTTTTATTGTTGTCAGTTTTTCATCAAGTATATGGAAAACTAGAACGCGGTATGTAATTCAATATGTTAACATAACATCATTATTAAGCACATTACTAATTCTATAGGGTGATGCTAAACTTTTGGCCATAGCTGTAGGGTTAGGTGGGGGCTATTCAACCCTGTTGATGTGTTTCATAATAACTTCTCATGCATGTAGATATGTGTCTGATATTAAAGGTTTACATAATGTAACAAACGTTACATAATAGAAGAATCTCCATGTTTTAGGGGTGGAATAGCCTTGCATGCCTTTTGCAAGTTGCATTAGTCTTTTGCAGGACACAGAGGAATTCATCTTACAAAGGTGCAGTAGATAACAGGAACATTTCAAATAAGGCTTGATGTGTGATTTTAAATTATATTGGATTCATACATTAATATGGTTGTCTAAACTGTGAGTGCAGTCTGAAAAGACAAACTAACAGTCTTGTCTCCTTTTCTTCAGTGAGAACGGATCAGCCTCACTCAAGGAGGTTTCTGAGATGGAAGCAGCTCACATCAGCCCAGAGCTTCCTATTCGATGGGTTGTTTCTGCAGACAGGACTGTTGAGATCAAGGAGGAAGTGACTGAGCTGGGGTGTGACCAGGCCAATGAGCGGATCCTGCAGGAGGAAACCCCACCTTCTAGCATCACTGAGAGAGGTGAGTGACACTGGAATGCAGATCTGTAGAGGGGGGCTTCATTGAAAGAGGGGAAGAAAGCCTGTGGAATACACTGTGTTAGGGAGTCATTTATTTCTGTTTATAAAACGGCTTGGAAAAATAACAACCTCTGATTGGTTAAACAGCATCACATGACCATGCATGTATATAGCGTATACGCACGGCTCGCATACTAATGAGCCGCTTCACACTGTGGGTGCGTTAAGTAACTGAGCAGCTCAGTGAAAGAACCAGTTTAACGGCTTGCTCAGTTCTGCACCTCCTGAGCCACTTCGAGAGCTTCTGAGCATTTTTCATGAGTGATCCGAGTGAGCGGAGGAAGACGGCCATCTGCAGGAATCGAGAGGAGCTGACCGTCGGAACTGGCAAATATACTTTTTGTCACAGGCAAAGAATTGGTTTGACTTAATGAAGGTATGTATTAATACTTAGCTGTGACAGGCTAGCTGCAGGGATGACGTCAGACCAGAAAGCAATACACAGAGAGACAGTAATGGAGTTGAAACTGATGTGCAATGGCTGCGTTTAATAAACAAACAAAAATAAAAGGTTGAACAAAACACAGGACAAGGCACTTGAGGCCAAAATAAATAGACAAACAAAACTAATTAACACTAAACAGACAGTGGACGGACAGACAAACAAACACGGTGAGTCAAAACAAACAAGTATCGTAAACAGCAATTGTTATGAATTATTTTCCTTTATTTTACTCTCCTCCTCTCTCCCGTTCTCTACTCACCGAACACCCAAACCCCGAGTGAGTGAAACGTGCATTTATATATACTGTTGTGCCGGGATTCAATTACTAATTAATTATTCACTTGAATCCCAGCACGTGAACTAATTCTGTGCAACCCCGTGCTCACATACTAAATACTTTAAATGCACGCGAAGTGAAGTGCAATCCCCGTGCCTAAATACAATTATACATTTTAAATAACTCGTGCTACACACACCCATTTATATCCCGTGCAGCCATATCTATACACCAACATAAACACACCACACACAATATATAACACACAAATGCACACAGGGGCGGGGCACATTGCCACAATAGCCTATAAAGTAAATGTTGACACTTAGTGTGTTTTTTATATATATATATATATATATATATTTTTTTAAGCAAAAGCATTGGCAGTTATAACAATCTTAGCCACAAAGAAACCACTGAGATATATATATATATATATATATATATATATATATATATATATATATATATATAGATAGCTATAGATATATATATCGATGTGTTTTGTTTGTTAATTAAATATAGCGCGTCAAGCAGGAGAAAATCTATTTCTGTGTCCTGGGTCAGTTTTTAATGTGGCAAGACTCGCCCCACTCACTGGTTCGTTGCCCCTTTAAAAACCGACCCAGGACACAGAAATTGATTTTCTCCCGCTTGACACAAAACAAACAAAACAGAAACAAATACCTAACTCCGTTTTGGAGCGCTAACAACACAGGTAAGTCCCTGTCTAACTCTCAGGACGGCTAAACCGTTTACCTGGCACCACAAACACTAAACCACACGGGCTTAACACAGCACTTACTTTTAATTATGGCTACTCAGAGACAGAGCACCTCTTCTGCCTCCTTCTACTCAGCAACCATGAGCACACTAACTGTTCCCCTCTTATACCCTGCACCTGCTCCTAATTTATAATTGCCGCCCAGGTGCAGGGGATAATTAAACAAGAAATCACTTAACAATTGCCCTGGGAGTGCATTTTCACATGTTTTTCTGCAGGGAGGAAATTAACCCCCTCTTTGCTGTCTTACAATATATATATATATATATATATATATATATATATATATATACACACACACACACTTGTGCAATGTCACATGAACTGTAGATATAAATAACATGTGGCTTGGTATTAAAATATATTTTTAATGGTGTTGCAACCCTGTGCCAAAAATAAATGACTCTTCTTTGCTCTTAAATAATAACCTGTATTTGTTAATGTTTGTGTTTTAAGCAATATGACCGACCATTTCCTAATTCTGTTTAACATGAACTGAACAAAGTACGATTTATTTATTTATCTATCTAACGGGATGGCATTGTGAAATGCCTCATCATCAGGAGCCCATGTTTTGTCTCAACGCTGTGTTCATTATATATTTCTCTGTAGCTGCTAACATTGTGCAGCAGCGCAGCCACTTCTATCAGGATCTCCTCTTTTGTTTCAGGCTGTTTTTTCTTTAAGTGTTTAGGCCACTTCAGCAGCATTTTTGCAGAGTTTCACGTCTGCTCTATTTACAGCTTTATTAATCTTTGCTTCTGTACTTATTTTCTTTTAACTTTTTGATTTAAGGAGTGCATGGTACATCGGCAGTAACTCTTGGATTAGATGCCGTGTTGTACTGTGCACTAAAATGGAATACAAATTATTCTTGGTCAATATGAGGCATTTGGGACCGTTGTTTTTTTTTAACGAGGTGTGTAATGCGTCATGTGAAATTAAAAAGAAACACCTTTTCTTCGGTTTTTCAGGTACAGATATGCAGTGGGTATATCTTGGTAGAGGACAAGCATCAGAAATTACATCTTTTCACATTAAAGTGGAGACCCCTGAACTAGAACCTGTCCCCATTAAGAAAGAAGTCACATCGCTGGAACCTGTCCATATTAAAGAGGAGAGTCCTGTGCTAGAATCAGCAGAATGTGAACACCTTTCAGGTAAAAAAAAAAAATTGAAAACATGCAGAGATGAATTGCTCTATTGATTATTTTCACAAAATGAAAACTTTCTTTTCAAAATCCCCCTATCACTCATGAAACTCCTCTTTACTCCCGGTGTCTGAATCAGTCTTCTATGCGGACATATTTTGTTGGCAATAATAATAGTGATGTGGGACGGACATGGAATTTTCATGTTCAGAAATCCATTCAAGATTCATTCATTTGCAAAATGTTATCAAAGCCATTATATGTAGATCTTGAGGTTTTTGGTTTTAACTGAAAACAGCCTTGAAGACCTATTTACAAAATCCATTTTATTTTATTTTTCTTAACCGATGAACCTGGGTTTTGGCAAATATATATTTTTAAACAATGCCAATCAAGCATTACGCTCTTTCTAAATAAATCAAAAGGCTTTCAGAACCTGTCTGATTGAGAGACTCTAACCATAAAACATTAGTTAACCCCAAGAAGGCATTACGACAAATTTGCAAAAGCACGTTCAAAATGTCAAATGTTCAAAACATTTATGTTTCTAGGACCTAAATCAATAAATATTGACAATTTAAAAAACATTCTGTTGTGTTTATTGTGGTGTGTACTATAGAGGGTTTACTAAGCCGTATGTTCACATGACTTTGCATAAGTAAGCTTGCAGTGATGTTACTAATGATTATTACACATACAGAGTTTGTACAAAAAAAGTTTGTTAACTGTAAATAAGTTGTTTAAAACAAAACCTCTTTGAGAATACGTAGGCTCTCCCACTGCAGCTGCTTGTCTCTAAGACACTGAAACTTGTATTCTGGGTCGTTAACAGCTTCCTTCAAAACCACTATTATAGTACAGTATCAGTTCACTGAAATATCTTCCCCCGACACGTTGCTAAGGCTGCAAGTATCATCACCTGGTTCAGAAGCATGTTTACAGTAGAAAAATGGAAACAGCGGTGATGATGGGGATTGGCAGTAACGTAGGAGTGGATGGAATGCTCCAGTGTGAGGCTGGCTGAGAAAGCTGAGTAGCACGGAGACTTTTTTTGTACAGGACATTGAATAAAAAGGAGGTCACGAGAAAGTGACCTTTTCCGTCACTTTGTTCATAGGAACACAGACATAACATTAACCTCTGTGTAATGTAATTACGATATTTGTGGTATAGCATAACAGGAACGTATCAATACTGTAATATACCTAAACTGCGTAAACCAGTATACCCGGTAGATATTCAGAAATGATCACGTGCAAACTGCCATCAAATGGGTTATTTAACATGAGACTACACTGGTCTTTTTTTATCGACTTGAACTAACGTTAACTGCAGTCACCACTTTCACTCATTATAGAACTATATGCAGTACATAAAATACCAGGAAATGTAACAATGTAAAAATTCCATAGAAGTGAACACATTTCTTTATTATTCAGTTATTGTCATATTGGCTTTTGTTTTAACTCCAGAAATGCCAAGTAAGTAACACTTAATCTGATTCTGTTGAACATTATTATGTTTTGTTAAAGGTAGTTTTGAGGGTTATGAGGGAAGCTCTATAGAAGAGTGAATGTGTAAGAATGCTGCACAATAACCTTTGTCTCCTTTCTTTCTTTCTTTCTTTCTTTCTTTCTTTCTTTAGCTTCTAAAGTAGATGAAGGAGAACACGACTCCACGCCATCACCCCAGTGCAACAACTCTTCCAGTGGCAAACCGCAGTGCAAGAAACACAGATACAGTCATTTATCAAACCTTAAAAGACACGAGCATGGTCACAAAAGGAAAAAACCACACCACTGTAATGAATGTGAGAAGTGGTTCTCTCAGTTGCAACATCTTAAAATTCACCAGCGAATTCACACAGGAGAGAGACCACACCACTGTAGTGATTGTGAGAAGCGCTTTACTGAATTAAGAAGTCTTAAAAGACATAAGCAGATTCACACAGGAGAGAAACCACACCACTGTAATGAATGTGAGAAGAGTTTCTCTCGATTGGAACATCTTAAAGGCCACCAGCGAATTCACACAGGAGAGAAACCACACCACTGTAATGAATGTGGAAGGAGTTTCAATCGAACTGAGAGCCTTAAAAGACACCAGCTAACTCACACAGGAGAGAAACCATATCACTGTAATGATTGTGGGAAAAACTTCGCTGAATTAGGAAGTCTTAAAAGACACGAACAATTCACACAACAGTGCTGTCCTGAATGTTGAAAAAGGTTCAATCTGGTGGAACACTTTAAAACTGGGAAATTCTCACAAGACAAAAACCTTGTCACTGAAGAAATTAAGGTGATTAAAATGTATAATGCATTTGGAGTTAAAAAATCCTTTCTTAACAAACATGCCTCTCATAAAAATAAACATTTCTTGACAAAGACACCTCTGGAGTGTTTATTGCACAGGCCTGAGGGTTAGAAACTAACAATATTGTGGGACTAGTACCTTCTGAAATTTGCTAGTCCTGATGTAAACTTACTAGTCCTGATGTGAAGTGTCTAAGTTGGAATCAAGAACTAAAAAAATAAACACTGTTATATATTTTGATTTTTTTATTCATTTTGTTTTTAACAAAGGCACCTTAGTAAACACTCCTACAGATCGATCAATCACCTGTTTGCACCTCGTTACTGAACGACTACTGTACTGTGTGCTGAGAAACTGATGGCACCAGACGGGATGACAGAGGAAAAAATCTCTCAGCCGTGTCACCTTGCCGACCATGAAGCCCGACTGAAATTGACACCGATGACACAAATAAAATGTTTATTTTATTGTTAATTACATGTGTTGCTATTTGCAAAAATGCTGGCTGGTTTGTGGAGTTGGGGTTACAGCCTGTGAGTGATTAAATAACTATGAATTACTACCAACAATAATTAATTTACTCATGTATGTTATGGATGTTAGTTTGCAGGTGTGCGCCACCTTGTGGCTCATTGTTATACCACTTCCTGTGTTTTGTACCTTTGCCCCGTTTGTGTATTATTTGTTAAAAATGGCTTTGATTCACTGACAGCTTGCAGTTGTCTTTATATCTACATCAGAATCAAAGTTCACACTCAGTCTTCACTAAAGTCCCAATTAAACACAGAATGTTTCACTGTAGCTCTCGGGATGACATTGTTAGCTAGGTGGAAATGTTTTTTAAAATTAGCAGTGGGAGAAAAACGCTTCAGCAAGTACAGTGGATTCTGCCGTAACTAATGGACACTGAATCTAGTAGGTTGGATATTAATGAGAGCCTAACAAATACAAAAGAAAAACAAGATAAAGGCTGATCTTTTCAAGAAAGCTGGGGGACTTTGTATACATGCATTTGAATATGTGAAGGATCACCTTCCGGTTTGTCAGAGCCGTCCGTGAATGTTTTACTTTTTAAACGCTGCAATAACAGTTCCGATTGTGACGCATCCACACTGTAATTTGACAGAACAGGCGATTTATTTACACTATGTGGGACCTTATTTTTCCCCCATTGGTGCTTGAGCCCCGAGCACTCACGGAATCGCCTTGAGCGAGCGTGAGTTTCTAACCCTGGGCCTGCATTTACACTTTGAAACAGTCAAAAGGATGACAGTCCATTCGGAGACATCAGAGCTAGAAACAAAACGGACACTTTAACACATTGCAAAGAGGGAGACGCTATTTCACACCCTCGCTGGTAAGAGAGAGACGTGCCGAGATCTTATGGGAGATGTCCCCCACCCGATATCCCACTGAGACTGCAATCATCAATTCAGCAATAAGCATCTATTGATGGGGACACATGGGACCGTGCCAGGACTTCATGGCCTTTGTTTCAATCTTGGGGCAGGTCACAGAACTAAACAGTAAAACAATGTTTATATGATTGGCTAAGCCACATGTCCTCCCATCTACTGGTAATGAAAGCTGTGTATCTTCCACAGAGGAGGGTGAATCTAGAAGTTCGATATGGGTCGCTGAAATTTTACTATTTTCTGTCTGCATTACCACAGTAACTAATGCCTGTACTTGGAAACTGCCAGGAAACTCTGTCGACTGCTTAAAATGTATTATAACCCACATTAAAAGACTGTTGCAGCGCTACAAAGGCAAACGCAGGGCGTCTCCTTGCATCCCTCCAGACTGGACCAAGAAGCAATGACCATCGCGGCATTGTTATTCTTCCTTCTTCATAAGACTGCTTTATTTCTTCAAAAGAGACTTCCCTCCAAGTCATAAAGGAAGGTAACTATATGATTTATTGAATTTGAAGTGCATATAGAATTATATTGTTGTTTCAATGCTTGTAATGGTATTTGTTGTCTATATACATGATGTGTAGGTGATACTTGATGTAGGTGGTTCTGAAGTGTTGCTCATATCTAGTAGTTTTTTTTCAAAAGTATTTGGCTTCTGAATAAACATTTTTTTCTCCAAGTAGTCTGTTCTTTTTCTTTGGTTTGTTAAACAGCACGATCAAGCATTTAGTGGAACCCAAGGCATAGAAGATATTGTTAAAATAAGCCATTCTAATATCTCACATGTTCCAAGTAAAAACATAAGTTCACAACCAGTGATCCTGCTAAAATAAGAACTGTATTTTTACTTACAATACATCGATCTGTGGTGGACCAATTAATATATTGACTTATTAAAATCAAATGAACATTTGTGAATGCAGCATTTTATGCAAGTAATATGTATGTACAGTAGTCTAAGAGAACACCCCTCGGGAAGCAAGCAAAGTGTTCTTATAGCTGAAGTGTTCTCCAAGACGGAGTTAGCCACCAGACACAATATGAATCAATTAATAAATAAATACATATATATTACTTGCCATGACGCATGTGCATCAACATATGAAATGAACTGAATAAGTAAAAGTAAAACAATAGGTAAGTGTATGTTAATAAACTATTATAATAAAAGTAACAGACAAACTAACGTTAATAAAACTAAAGCAAAACAACGCGGTCAAAAAGCTTAATCGCTATTGTGACAGAAATACAATGATTCTTGGTTGTAAATCTCCTCCCGACCTGTGAGGGCTAAGCAGCGAGAACAGAGTTCCCTGGACGGGCTGGCCTGACAGTTCTTTCCCAGGGTTCAAGGGAAGTCGGCCAGCTAGAAAGGGGGCGGGACTAACACATTGCATTAACACATTGACCCGGAAGGGAAACGACGTAGCAGATTGGAGGGGCGGCTGCACTCGTTTACCAAGGGGTCATGTGTGACGGCATAAAAGGGGACTGAGAATCGCAATCTGTTCCTTCTCTTTGGTTTGCAAATTCTGTTTTCTCACAGCTGCAAGGGCCAAAATAAAAGGCTATACACAACACTCACGAAATGTAAACACACAGGACACGGACACAGCAACACGAAACATCTCCACCAACATTAACTCCAGCCCTAACTAAGCTAACACCCGTGATCACCTTAATTATACACCTGCAGCTAGAGCTTTAACTAATTCTTTAATCATTTATTCAATTCACGGCTCCAGCCACATTCCCACGTGTTTTTGCAGGGAGGATTTTAACTCCCTCCCTGCCACCTCTATATTCTCCACACATCATTGTCAGTTAAAGCTGCATTACACACTTGTTTCATCATTCTTCTCAGGCGTCCTATACCCCACAGAAAAAATAAACAAATGAAACATTTTTACAGATGATAAACAGCTGATGTAACAGTGTTTAATAACATCCCCATTCTCCTATTGAATTAAAAAAACTGACTATTTTGGTTCTGAAAAAACATATAAAAATACAAAAATCTTACAGGTAACAGTGACACAAAATAATGTACATGATAATTGAGACCAACTGGTGTTGAAAGAATGCCAAAGCAAAGAGTATATCATTGTCAGTTTTAAATAGGGTACCCCTAATTTCAAAAGAAACTAAAAGTGTACTTTCATACAGCAGGTAGAACATGATCATCAATGGGATAACAAACAACATGATTCTGCACTTCAAAATATAATATGGTGCAGACACTCACATTTTGTTTTCACTTCCAAGCAGAGGTAATTACCCTTATAAACACATACAAATGCATTACTGACATAGATTCTTTTTTAAGCAGTACAAGTCGTGATTATAGTAATTTATAAAACGGATTGTTAGAATGCTGCTTGCTGATTGGTCCATCAGGGTTCCAAGCCGTTACATTATCCAGCACAATGTCACGATTAGGAACTACTTGGGAACAAAGGCAAATCACTGCACCTGTGCTAACCACGTATCACTGCGCCACCAAAATCAAAGAAAAAACCTGTCAAAATACCTACTTTCATGGAAGATACATCAAGGTGTCTTGTCATATCTTCAGTTTATATTAATTTGCACTACGACCCAGTTTGCTATTTTAAACAAGACGCTGGTTAGGTATTTTATTTGTAGTACAACCAGTCATTTTCTGTACCTTCGGTTAGATCCAGTTGTCAGATATTCAGTTTTATTTTCCTCCTTTAGTTGGTATCAGCCGTCGTTTTGTGAAACTGACTCTTCATTCATTTTTAGCTGTGGATATGTTTATATTTTTCGACAGTACTTACATTAATGTTGTTGAAGCTGACACCCTGGGATCCTTCAAGAAGCTGCTTGATGAGATTCTGGGATCAATAAGCTACTAACAACCACACGAGCAAGATGGGCTGAATGGCCTCCTCGTTTGTAAACTTTCTTATGTTCTTATGTTCTTACTACACGTGCTATTTTAACCACCCGACTCTCGCCTTCACTCTCTCTTCTCCTTCACTACTGCTCACTCACTCACTCTTTACAGGTACAAAAATGTAACGCTGATGTGCTAGAAAAAAAAACCTTATGAAATGAATACCACAAAACAAACACATTGGGCTTTTAAATGCATAAATGACTGGCTTTCTTAAAAAAATACAATTCGACTTTAAATGAATTACTTAATAATTAATAATCCCAACAAAGCACCTTAAACTCTCGCACTGTTCGGTATGCGCTAGATCCAATGGGATTGAAATACCTAGCAACAATGCTACGCAGCATAAGCAGGAAGGGCTCACAGATATACAGCTAAGCAAGGTTTTTTGATAGTTATTTAAAGTCAGAACAATGAACTGAAACACATCTAAGCAAGGTTTTTATAGTTATTTAAAGTCTATTTAAAAAAATATTGCTTTTACTGAAACAAAAAAATTAAAATGTTTTACTTAAATATTGTTTTTAGTTCATAGGGACTATTTTCTGCTGTGGAAGGTTATACCTCAAAATATTAACACATATTTAGAAACTATATAGATTTCTCCTTTCTTTTTTATAAAACGTTTATAAATCAGTTTAACTCAACTGCGTCTTGTGCCAACAAAGCACCAAGAAGTGAAATATCCAGCACAACCCATGCCCTCTCATGCCTTATAGCTTAGACATTACATGGGAACTGCTAACATGTCTAGTGCTTTAATGGAAAAAAACCCTGACAATTTCATTATATATTAGCTTTATTTTAAAACAATGAAACCAGTTCAGTCAACCGTTCACACTCCTCTAGTGATCCGCAAACACGTTCAGAGAAGAACACAAACACAAAACACACACAAGCAAACAGACTAAATCAAGTGTGGTGCAGCAGAATGCAGCAGACAGGAAATGGAAAGGAGTTTAAAAAGATCAAATAAACAGCTGTAGCCTAACTTATCATTCATGTATTACTGTAGAGCAACAAGACAAACAGAAGCACGCATATGGAACCTGCCAGACTCCAGCATGGACTGGCAAGCATCTACACCTGGAGAATCCCCATTACCCATAACTGTATATACACCATTGGGATATTTTCATTTACACCTGGGAATCCCCATTACTGTATATACACAATTTCCTTCAAATCTAAAAAGGAGAGGATTTTGTTTTTTAATTTATTAAATACAAGGAAAATACAACATATGAAAGAAATATTTCAGTCATTCTTTAAAATGATCTTTGTAAAATAGAATATGGGGATGATTTGTCCAGTGAGTTGTACACTACAATTTAAGCATCCCTTTGTGTGTCCCCTAGATGTGATCTAAAATAAAATACTTGAAACAAAATTCATTATTTGAAACTGTATATTGGGGGGCGTTATATTGCAGTGAAAGCTTGTCAACACAAAACTATGTTTGAGGCGTGAAGTTCAGAATTGACCAAAGCTTGGTATTGATTTGAAAGAGTTGGAGACTTGGTCACTGATGAAGAGTTACATATAATATTCCTAATGTTCAAACTCAGCAATGCATGAGACAAAAGTGCAAGCTAAAGTTAGTTTATTTGGTCCTTTTCCATTTTTTTTCAGGACCGAGTCCGTTTGTGTTCACAATGCAGTTTGCAAATGCACTCTGTTCACTCTCATGGTCTGTGTGAACTGGATGTTAACAATATTCTGCAAGGCATCTTGAAAGATGGCAGTGATTGATGTATTGCTCCGGTTTTTAATAGCATGTTTTAGATTCTTACATACTGCTGTGGAAGAAAGCACTGGGGATCACTTAGATAATGTAATTAATATATGTGCTGAATGCCTACAGTAGGAGAATAGTGCAGTTTCAGTTAGGAAAACTAAATAAGAAAATAAGAACATAAAGTTTACAAACGAGAGGAGGCCATTCTGCCCATCTTGCTCATTTGGTTGTTAGTAGCTTATTGATCCCAGAATCTCATCAAGCAGCTTCTTGAAGGATCCCAGGGTGTCAGCTTCAACAACATTACTGGGGAGTTGGTTCCAGACCCTCACAATTCTCTGTGTAAAAAGTGCCTCCTATTTTCTGTTCTGAATGCCCCTTTATCTAATCTCCATTTGTGACCCCTGGTCCTTGTTTCTTTTCAGGTCAAAAGTCCCCTGGGTAGACATTGTCTATACCTTTAAGGATTTTGAATGTTTGAATCAGATCACCACATAGTTTTCTTTGTTCAAGACTGAATAGATTCAGTTCTTTTAGCCTGTCTGCATATGACATGCCTTTTAAACCCAGGATAATTCTGGTCGCTCTTCTTTGCACTCTTTCTAGCAGCAATATCCTTTTGTAACAAGGTGACCAGAACACAATATTCTAGGTGAGGTCTTCTTACTAATGCATGTTTCCCCACATGGTCTAGATGAAAACATTTCTGAGTCACATAAACTCCAAGGACTTTTTCATAGATTCCTATTATATCTGGAATGCAAGCTGCAACAGATGAAACAAATCTGTTTGTGCTGACTGAAAACTTTATTTTGGCACTCTGCGATTTGATTGGCGAAAGATAACGTTACCAGACTTCCCGGCAAAAGTGTGATTGTCCCAGTATTCAGCCTTAATTTCTCGGATGGAAACAGTAAAAAATGTAAATTGTCTGGTTTTGCTATTGTATTTATTTACTAAGCTCAAAACTGTATCAGTGTGCTCTGCAAGTTAATATCAGAGAAATGTATTAGCACCATTCAAAAATAAAATAAACAATCTTATGGATTATTTCTTTAATCATTCTTATTATGTGTATACCAATCTGTTTAAATGGTAATAGCTGATCTATTTTTTAAATCTGTTTTTTTGTACATTTAACATGTTTTGACTAGATGACAATATAAAGAAAACAATAAGTTGTTATGATCTGCAATAAAAACCACCTGATGTTTAATTTTTAAACTATTGTTGTTTTATTATATAGTGTTATTTTTACGGCTTCAGAGTTGCTACAGCATCCATAAATTGAAGGGCAAAAAATGCCCCAGTTTTTCACAGTGGAGATCTCATAAATCTTAAACTAGATGGACAGTGTGAGAAACTGAAGCTCTTATAGAAATTTGGTCAGACACCAAAATCCAAGCCGAACTGGACAAAACTCACAAAAATAGTAAAATATTTTCAGTCTTTTCTCAACCTTGGTTAATGCCGGCAGTGGAGAACCATGCAGAATTGCATAAACTGTATTATCATTCAAGAAATGTAGCCTATTAATTAAATTAGCAAAGTGGTCCCCCAGTGCTTTCTTCTACAGCAATATGTAAGAATCTAAAACATGCTTTATTAAAACCAGAACAATACATCAATAGCTGCCATGTTTCAATATGCCTTGCGGGATACTGTAAACATCTGATTAAGACCGAACCTATTAGATTTGAAAACTGCATTGTCAACACAAACGAGCTCAGTCCTGAAAAAATGGAAAAGAACCAAACAAAAACTAACTTTAGCTCACATCCAAAACAAACCCGCCCCTTTGCTTGCAGATAAATGTGAACAGCAAGCAAATCGATGCATTGATCTGTTTGTTTGCCAACCGTACCAAGTCCACCTGTTCATTTCCCAAGCAGACTTCGTTGTTCACACTTCACATCAAACGTACCCAACCGTGCAGAGTTAGGATCAAACCCACCAAAAAGGACCCTGTGTAAACACAGCCTTAGTCAAAATTACTCCTGGTGTTTAGTGGATGAAATTCTGTGAATTATATTCAGTGCAGGGATAGGGCTTCACTCTTGTGTGAATCTTATGATGTCTTTTAAGGTTTAAGTGATGGAAACTCTTCAAAACATTCACTACAGATTTCTCATTTTTCTGACTCCACTGGCGGATTATCGGGGAACTAAGTGTGTGAAAAACTTCCCACACACAGCACCGTGAAAAGGTTTCTCTCCTATGAGAATGCTCTGGTATGATTGAAAAAAAAAACTTCGTAGACTTCCTAACTGTGTGAATCTCTTTCCACACTCAGTGCAGTGATAAGGTTACTCTCCTGTGTGACAGCGGTGGTGTCTTTTAAGGTACGATAAATGACTGAATCTCTTCCCACTCTGTGCAGTGATAAGGTTTCGGACCTGTGTGAACGCACTGGTGTCTTTTAAGGTGCCATGAACGACTGAATCTCTTCCCACACTCATTACAGTGATAAGGTTTTTCTCCACTGTGAATGCGCTGATGTCTTTTAAGATGTTGTAACAGTGTGAAACTCCTCCCACACTCAGTGCACTGATAAGGTTTCTCTCCTGTGTGAATGCGTTGGTGTCTTTTCAGGTCTGCTAAACGACTGAATCTCTTCCCACACACTGTGCAGTGATAAGGTTTCTCTCCTGTGTGATCACGCTGGTGGATTTTAAGCTGTGATAAAGGAGTCCATCCTGTGATATTTCCTTTCGCAGCTAGAGAAAAAAAATAGAAGAGTGACAATGGTTATTGTACAGCATTCTTACACAATTTACTCTTCTACAGGGTTTAGCCTCATAACCACGACCAATTCCTAGAGAATAGTCAAACTTGCTTAATATCACTCCTGTTAATACCAGCCTCCTTTTATTCTCATCACATTGACATTTTCCATGCAGAATATAATGGGTGTCAATAAGGACAGATGCTTGAGAATATCACTTTGATTATTAACACAGTCTGGTTAATATCACTCACATGTATCAGTAACTGATTTCCACCCCACTTAATATCACTTTGAGGAATAAAAGTATAAGATCAGGTTTACATGCAAGTGCTGTATTGAAATGTTTCTTCTGGTGACACTTAGCAACCCGACTGGATTTGGCATCACCCATTGATGAGACATGTGATCCCAGCACCACTATAAAGCTGTGGGAGCAGCACAACTGCAAACAGTCTACCAGAAACAGGGAAAGACAAAGTTCTAACAGAATTTGAAACAGGCATGATAGCGGCTGCACATCTAGTAGATGCCACAGCAGCAAGGACAGGTATGTTGCAAGCCATTGGCATAGTGTTTGGGCAGCCTTCCTAGATTAAATTGAGATGGAATGATAAAAAATATAAATCTTCAGCACACTGCAGTGCTTAGTAACCAGTTTCTGAAAGATTAACAGTCAGTTCAATGTTTCTTGTTTTGTATAATTACCTCTAAACCCCAGTTCACATTCAGGTGGACAATCATCACACAGGCTGGATCCCAGCTGGTTGTTCTCCTCAAGTGTACAGACATTATTTTCAGTAGGAACTTCCTCTGCGATGGGGACACATTCCTGTTCTATGAATTCCTCTTTAATAGGAACACATTCCAGTCGAGGGACCTCTTCATCTTTAACAAATGTCAGCTCTGTAACCTGCTTTAGCCTTGCACACCACTCCTGGTCAAAGGGCTCTTGTTTGTAAACGGATTCTATCCTTGACCTGGCATGGCTATCTTTGGGATCTGTGTGAAAGAAAATTGTACAAAATTATAACTCTTACTAACTAGCCAGGTTCCTCTACAAAGCCAGGCGCTTGTCAGAATTCTACTGAGAGATGTCATTAATTGTACTTGTTTATTTTTGAATGAATATAGTGCACCCACTTAGATTACCCTGTTTTTAATTCTCCAATTAAAATAGTTTATCCTCACTGGAGCAAACCCCACAACAGCTGAGGACAACGTGAGTGTCCTCTAATAACTCAACCAAGTCGATAAACTCTTTACACTCAGGAGCTTGACAGTGGAAGTGGACAGCGAGCTACCAGGAAGTCAAAGGCCATCTCAGTCAGTGGAATCTTTTGAAAGCAACATCTCCCACGAGTATCTCTCTCTTACCAGCAAGGCTGTAAAATAATGTCTCCCTCTTTGGAACGAGTTAAAAGTTAATTTGAAACTCTGATGTCTCTGACCGGAATGTTATCCTTTTGTCTGTTTCAAAGTGTAAACACAGCCTGTGAAATAAACACTTCTGAGGTGTGTTTGTGAAAGAATATTTATTATAAATGTTTTTATATAGAAGATGTTTGTTAAGAAAGGATGTTAAATTCTAAATAGTTTTTTAAATCACATTAATCTCTTCAGTGACAGGGTTTGTGTCTTGCAAGAACTTTATGTTTTTAAAGTGTCCCACCAGTTTAAATCTTTCCCAACATTCAGGGTTTCACTGCCCTGTGAATTCGTTGGTGTGTTTTAAGGCTCCATGTTCGAGTGAAACTCCTCCCACATTCATTACATTGGTAAGGTTTCTCTCCTGTGTGAATTCGTTGGTGTTTTTTAAGATTTCCTAATTCAATAAAGCGCTTCCCACAATAATTACAGTGGTGTGGTTTCTCTCCTGTGTGAATTCGCTGGTGATTTTAAGATGGTCCAATCGAGAGAACCTCTTCTCACATTCATTACAGTGGTAGCGTTTCTCTCCTGTGTGAATGCTGGTGGATTTTAAGCTGTGATAAATGACTGAAACTCTTCCCACAATCAGCACAGGGAAATGGAGTCACTCCTGTGTCATTCCCTTTAGGAGCTAGAGGAAAAAAAAGAGAAAAGTGACAAAGTTTATTATAAAGCATTCTTACACATTCACTGTTCTGCAGGGAGCTCAATGTTTCTTGTTTTGTATAATTACCTCCAAATCCCAGTTCACATTCAGGTGGACAATCATCACACAGTCTGGATCTCAGCTGGTTGTTCTCCTCAAGTGTACAGACATTATTTTCAGTAGGAACTTCCTCTGCGATGGGGACACATTCCTGTTCTATGAATTCCTCTTTAATAGGAACACGTTCCAGTCGAGGGACCTCTTCATCTTTAACACATGTCAGCTCTGTAACCTGCTTTAGACTTGCACACCACTCCTGGTTAAAGGACTCCTCTTGTGTGTAAACTGCTTCTATCCTTGACCTCTGTGCTTCAGATTTAGGCACAGCATGGCTCTCTTTGGGATCTGTGTGAAAGAAAAAAAATTGTACAACTTTATAACTCTTACTTACTAGCCAGGTTCCTTTCAAAGCAAGCCCCTTGTCAGAATTCTATTAAGAGATGTCATTGGATCATTCTGCTGGAACAATTTAAGAGGAGTTTTGTTTAATGATTTACCCTCACTGGAGCAAACCCCAATACAGTGAGTGTCCTCTAATAAGACAAACAAGTGAATACACTCTGTACACCCAGGAGCTTGACAATGGAAGTGGACAGCGAGCTACCAGGAAGACAAAGGCCAGCCCTGCAGGTGTCTGCTTGAGCTCACTGGGCACCTGGCCAGTAGATACAAATCATGAATGATGGCCTCTAGAGACTTCTACTTTTCCAGACACTACAGGATGGGAAGCTGGGAATGAGGCTGGATCCAACATTGCTTCTAAAGTATTTGTGGTAGGGGGTGATCAATGCCTCAAATTAAGCTGATTTTGTTAATAAAAAAATAAAATAAAGCTAATTTGATACCACCCATATTTCCATGTTTTATATCTGTATGTTATTAAATAAAATATGTAGTACCTCCAATCAACCTCTTGCATGTATTAGACTGGAATTTTAAAAGCATTTTTTTTTTTGTAGAACTGACCCTTATACTTGTCATTATAAAAATATTCTAAAATATCTATGGCTAAATGTATGACACTGGGTATGTATATAAAATTCAAATTCAAGTATCTTTTAAAATACCGTACCTAAACCAGTAGGTGGTGTATAACTGGTGTGGTAAAGTATATGGAAATGTTCTGGTTTTATTTCTGATCACATGACGTCCCTCTAAAAAATTTATTTTGAGCCGATTCAGTTTCCTAATTAAACTCAGAAAAAGCTGTTAATTACAAAACAATGTCACTTGTTTCTACCTTCATATCTTGACTGAATCTGATTCTATTTCACTTCATTTCTGTTTAAACCAGACTTAACAAATTAGGTTAATTGCTCATCACTGCATTTCATTCTCGCAGTCACCTAGATTATCATTGTGCTTTTGCTATTTTCACTTGTTTAACAGAATTGTCCTGACAGATTTTCTTTTCAGCATAAAATGCCCAGTATGGAGTGTACACTGATAGCAAGTCCATCATTTAAAATCTCCTAATTTGGCGCAAAGAAAAAAATATTTATCTAAAACCCTGTCTTTAAATTAGCAGTTTGCTCTTTATTGGAATGCAGAGACAGCTTAACAACTACTAATTAACATTTAACAATTAACAAGGGAGGTAGAGATTTGGAAAATAAAAACTGAAAAGTTCAAGCCCTATATAGAAAAGTGGCTTAAATACTGTGATAAAATGGTAGAAAGAAAAATGTAGCACTAACATTTAAAATTCTACTGAAAAGACCATTTCTAGAATGCCTCAACAAAAGCTAAAGAACTGAATTGTCAGGAGTAGTTATGACTTAATTGTGTTTGTCATCACATACCATTTGCACGAATTTCAATCAATACAATCCGAGAGCTTTTCTAATTCCAATAGAACAGCCGTAATTGACGCAACACAAAACAGACACAACATTTCACATGCTGCTGTTGAAGTCATATTTCTCTGAAGTTATAAGTCCAAGTTATTATATATTTACATAAATATGTTGTCAACCTTTAATACTTTATTGCAACAACAAAATGAAATGCCAAACTATAATGTTTATTGCTAGTAAGTTTCCTGACGTTACATTCACTGTAACTGACGCACCACCTGCGAATTTTTTGTTTATTTTGACAGAAATCAACACTATAAATCTGCTTAGAAACCTAGGGACAGGTTTTCAATGGCTTTTTATTAAAAAATAGAAAACCTATTTAAAAATAATAGTTCAACATTATACTAGGATAGAACATTGCTTTAAAAAAAATATTGTCATGTTTTAAAATGATTCCATAAAATACATTTGTTTTTATTTAATTGTCATTAAACTCTGATGTTCTGTAATATAAATATGGGTGGATAAAAGTGCCTGGGGTGTAAAAATACAACGAAAGAACAAGAAAAAGAAAGAGGAGATGTTTACCTTACTTTGGCGACTTATTTCTCTTACTGTATGACAGGTATTCATTTTTTTTTACATTTCACCTAAGAATGTTGTTAACTACATATTAAAAGTGGAATGGTGTTTTTGGCTGATCTAGTTTTGCCTTCTCAAAACCCTAAAAACACTTAATATCCGTGCTGTATTGAGTCACTGGCAGTTCTCGCTGCCTTTGTTTTTAACTTGGCCAGAGAGCAAAGAAATTGTACTAGCCACAGTTAAGCTATACAAGACATCACTGCCTGAAGGATGACCATTTCAGTATCTAAACTAGACTGGTCCTGTCTTATAGTTAGTAGAATATTCATTCACATCTTAATTAGACTGGGTGGGATTTACAAACACAGACCAGTACTTTTTTATATAGTCTGGAGAATCAATTAGACTGGTATAATATTGGGACAGTTGAGTTATTAGCAACACTCATAATAAGCATTTTAAAAGGTGTCTGTAGAGAAATTCAAACCAATACCTCGCCAATAAAATTGACTAAAAAGTTATTTAGAGTTGGAAAGACCGCGTGATACCATCTGAAAAGGTCAATCTTACCTTGAAATAATCCCTGGTTCTCGTTCCTCTGAAAGTCTTGTTCATTGCAGTCGGGGTTCATGTTTCTGAGAGGTTGTTTAATGTCTGCATCTGCAGCGTTCATGCATTCCCGCACTGCTTTCAACTCGCTCTCTGATATTTCCAATCTCAGCTTCAGACTTTCATTCTCTTTCTCCTTTCCAGCCATTTCCATTTGCAATTCAGTGAATTTGCCGCCGACAACTTTTGTAATTTCGCACAAGACGGTGTCTACAGCCGCTTTCACTGCGTGCTCGATGGTAGAGGCGAGCTCGTCTTGAAAGAGCGACACGGAGACACTGACGTCCATCTTCACTGACTGTTAGCTTGAGACTCGAGTAGCAGGAATCCTCTTTGATTTTAATTTAGTATTTTTTTTACTTGGGAATTAATATTCATATACAATCAGCATCTAGTGTGATAAAAAAAGAAAGTAAACAACATTCTAGTTTTTAATTTTGCAAGGAGTAACTTTCGCGTTCCACTCTCCTGTCTGAGTTCTTAAATCAACAGAAAATTGACTCTTTGTTTCTCAATGCAGGTAATAAACGACCTATAAAAAAAAACATAACTCATTAGGAAACAGTTTTACCCAACCTAAATACTTTAAACAGCAGGTAATACACTGTTGTACTGTTAGCACTGTCTGCAGCCATCTCTATCTCCCCAGCAGAAACAAAGCAACGTTTCCTGTAACGAATGAATGCGTCACTAGTAGTAGGCGTGCCTAGTTGGAATCCTCGCGTATTATTGGCTGTAGAAACACCCTAAACCCATCTTGCGAGAGTGATTGGCTGGCCTCCCTGTCCATGCAAGGGCGGAATCGCGATGAGAAGATGAGGTTGTGAAACTGACCTCCAGAGTTGCCATGCTGCCTCTCAAACTGCGTTGTGTTTTACTATGCGATGTCCGGTTGTGGATCCGAAATGGCGTCAGTTTTGTCTCTCTGCTTTGTAGTTCAAAGTTGCTGCTCGTCATTGTATTTTGTTTGAATATCAACGGGTAGGACTGTTTTGTTTTTTGTTTAAATATCTGAATGGTTTTAGTTAAAGTGGCGGGTTTAGATGCGAAACTGAAGTCTTGAGATCGACTAGAGAAAGAAGCAACAACTTACGCTGACTGCAGGGAGAGATACAGACAGGTAAACACAACTGAATTTAATGCACATTGATTTTTCAGTCGTACTTCTAGCAGAGCACACAACATGCCCACTTCAAACTGAACTGCACAAAAATACAGTTCATTTTAAACCTCTACTGCATGACTTTGTTTCTGAGAAGAAAAAAAAGTTTCCATCTTTTGTCTTGGTATTTAAGGCATTATGAAAACAATTATAGTTTGTGTTTGTTTGTTTTAAATATATTTACTTAGACTGTGGCCGCGTTCACGTACGCATATTTTCCTAATGCTGCGCAGATTTTGTGCAAAACCTGTCCAAGTTCGCCATCTGCGTGAACTCCTCCGGAAAAGACGTCACCAGGTCACGCATCTCCCGAGCGCAGATTCTGCGCAGATCGCGCATCTCCTGACAGGTTCTGCGCAGGAGCAGCCGCGGCGCAAAACAATGGACGAGCGCTGACTGACAATGAAGCGTGAAGCAACCAGATCCAATCCTCACTGCATGTGCTACTGCCACCTAGTCAGGGGTGTGAATCGCCTTCCAGTCATGTCATTCATTATCTTATGCATGATTTGTAATACAAATTAAAATGACCTGACTTTCTTTCCAGACAGTTATTATACTTTTCAAATATACAGATATTTATTCTAAAGGTTTAAACATGTAAAAAAATTGCTAGACGGTTGACATGAACGTAAAACCGCTCTTATTTTCAGCAGGTGTAATTGGTTATTGATGAAAGGCTATCAGGGACAGGGAATAACCTACTTTGAATAAAGGAGAATAAATCAGCTTTAATAGCAGGTAGTTGAAGTGAGATATGTGATCATATGTGCAAGTATCTGAACTATTTTTGTCCCAGATCAAAATACAGTACCGTCTAACTACCCCTTTGTGAGAGGGCGGGAGGGAATCCTGCCTGTTATAATACTCATTAATTTGTCTCACATCACAAAACATACATTTATATTATCTCTTTATAGCAGGGACTGTTTCTACTATACATTGTCTGACCATGCTGTAAATGATGAAGCTGGTGGAGCACAAAGGGATCTTCGATTGCATCCACCACTTCTGCGATTTGAATTTCTCTCAACACCTCCTCCATTCCGGTTCTGCTCAGAACTGTTGTTCATCTTCCAAAGCTGCCCACGCTGCGTCTGCGCAGACCGTGACGTCACTCGCAGACTCCCGTCTGCAATCTAGCCGGCAAAAAGTGCAGTGAACGCACACTGGGTGCAGTGGTGTCTAACTCCTCTTGCACCAAGGGCCATAAGATTGTTTACTTGGTGGGCCGCACCGTACATAAAACGTTATACATAGTAATCTATCTGAAAATGTCTATAGACATTGTATGGAGTTGAACAAAACTGTAACCCCTGTATAGGATGGAAGCCATGCATTCGGTTGCTATTATGTTAAACATGTTTATTATGCTTACCATAAAGGTTTATAGCAAACAAGTCAAAGTAGCATATGATCCATTTATGAAATGTTTGTAAAAACAGGTTGAAGAGTTGTTTTTAATTACAGCTTAATACTTGCTCAAACTTTAGTTAGGCATGCGTTTTTATTGACATTTAATTGTATTATGAATATTTTTATATTTATCAATGCTTTTATCATGTGGAGGCTGTATGGTCCAGTGGTTAAAGAAACGGGCTTGTAACCAGGAGGTCCCCGGTTCAAATCCCACCTCAGCCACTGAGTCATTGTGTGACCCTGAGCAAGTCACTTAACCTCCTTGTGCTCCGTCTTTTGGGTGAGACGTAATTGTAAGTGACTCTGCAGCTGATGCATAGTTCACACACCCTAGTCTCTGTAAGTCGCCTTGGATAAAGGTGTCTGCTAAATAAATGGTGTTTTATTATTTGATTGATCTTGGTGTGATTACGCAAGTACATATAAAATATATTAAATATTGTTTAATTACGGTACACAATAAACTTCTTTTAATGTACGTGTGTGTTTATGATCAATTGTTTGATTTAGTTTAGTTTCTCACCTGTGTAGACAATGCTATGACCGCTTCAATGAACTCGATCTGGCAGTGTCACATGGCACTAAAAGCAGTGACACACAAAGCAACAAAGCGCTGGCGTGATGTCACATGACAGCGGCTGCTCTAATACACTATAAGACATACTAATTAAATATTACTGGAACAGATGGATTACTTGTGGAATAATTAAATGAAAAATAGCATAAATTCAGCTGTCATTAAAAATCGTCAATAAATACAATATCGTACATTTCATCGTGACTTCTGTTCGATATGATGTTATTGGAAATCGTCCCAACCCTAATTTTATTTACAGTAGTCTTAAACAAGGACAGTCAGAAGAATGGGATATTCTTTTGGGGATATTTTCAATAACAGTTCTACTGTAACCATCTAATGTTTTCCAACTACTAAATGTGAGATTTATCAGATATCCCGCCCCTGTTGTGACAGTGGACTCTGATTGGTCTATTATCATTTGTGTCCCAACGCAATGTAAACGGTGCAGGTGACGTCACACACAGCTCGTCAGATTCACAGAACTAGCAGGATCTATCATTGCACCAGCAGGTGCACAGCACCCCTGTATTTCAAGCCAGGAGGTGCTGCCACACCCCTCATAGTTATGCAATGTAGGTTTAGTTGGGGATATTCAACCATGTTGATATGTTCCATAATAACTTCTCATGCAGATATTCGTCTGCTATTAAAGGTTTACCTAACGTAACAAATATTACATAATAGAACAATCCCTGTGTTTTAGGGGTTGGAATAGCCCCACATGCATGTCTTTTGCAAGTTGCGTCAATATGTTATAGAGTGCATGGGAGAATTCATATTACAAAGGTGCAGATGATATCAGGAACATTTCAAATAAAGCTTGATATGTGAATTTAAATAATATTGGATTCATGCATGATATAGTTTTCTAAAGTGTGAGTTCTGTGGAAATTCAAATAAAAGCACCTTATTTTAAATTATATTGGATTCATACATTAATATGGTTGTCTAAACTGTGAGTGCAGTCTGAAAAGACAAACTAACAGTCTTGTCTCCTTTTCTTCAGTGAGAGCGGATCAGCTTCACTCAAAGGAAGTTTCTGAGATGGAAGCAGCTCACATCAGCCCAGAGCTTCCTATTCGATGGGTTGTTTCTGCAGACAGGACTGTTGAGATCAAGGAGGAAGAGACTGAGCTGGGGTGTGACCAGGCCAATGAGCGGATCCTGCAGGAGGAAACCCCACCTTCTAGCATCACTGAGAGAGGTGAGTGACACTGGAATGCAGATCTATAGAGGGGGCTTTATTGAAAGAGGGGAAGAAAGCCTGTGGAATACACTGTGTTAGGGAGTCATTCATTTATGTTTGGTTTCTTCACTGGACATCAACATAAAGCTATTTACAGTTCAGTTGCTGTGACCCATGGCATGCAGAGCGCTGTCCCGAGGACAGTACAGGACAGCACAGGTCAGTGAGTCTTGTGTCCTGTGCTGTCCTGGCTGTGCTGAGTCTTGTGTCCTGTGCTGTCCTGGCTGTGCTGAGTCTTGTGTCCTGTGCTGTCCTGGCTGTGCTGAGTCTTGTGTCCTGTGCTGTCCTGGCTGTGCTGAGTCTTGTGTCCTGTGCTGTCCTGGCTGTGCTGAGTCTTGTGTCCTGTGCTGTCCTGGCTGTGCTGAGTCTTGTGTCCTGTGGCAGTGCCCTGGCTCTCTCGTGAGTGTCTGGTGTAGGTTCTGCATACTTTGCCTGTATACTAATTAAAAGCCAGATCTTGAACACAATTTTTTTTTTGTATAATTGGATTTTATTTTCTTTCATTAGGCAATTAATAGAAATGCAGCAACTAATCAATGCATCGATTATTGATCATGGTCCTTAAACTTTCCAAGCTTCGGGTACATATTGGTGAATCAGTGCATCAAATTAGAGCCCAGTTTGAAGTTACCCATTGCTAGTTTGCATTAAAACATTGATTATGTAATTATACACTGATCTAGTGCTAGTACGGTAGACAGCCAATGTCCACGCATTGCTGGGATACAGATCTGCCTGCCTTTGGATTCGCATTGGACAAATCACATCGGTTCCAAATATTTTATTTACATTTTCATGATTTCAAAATGAAAGCTGCACAATTATTGTAAAAATTGAAGAATCGGATACAAAGTATGGTTTGGGGATAAGGAGAGGGAGGACTGAAAAGCGATGTGTGGTAATGTATTCAAAGTGACCAGAACACAGCATACCTGTTACGTTTTGTGTAATCATTTTAAAATATTAGTTTCTTTAAGTATGTCCTCACATGTCCAGATTACATTTTTAAAACATCAAACATCATCCTTTTTTAATCTTTTTATTTTTTTCACTTTGGCTTGCCAGAAGGCTTGATTCCTGTTAGGAGTGTGTCTGTGCTGAACATCCCCTCCTATCATCGTTTCCCCTGAGGGATAAATGAGAGTGACGGCTTTACAATGCTGAACCACATGAAAATATATATTACACCATTATACCAGAAATAATCACCAAACGCACCCACGGTTTTGTATAAAATGTAATTTCCAAACAAACATTCATCTTCCAATAATGTGTGACAAAGTTTGCCCAGGGTGCCAGGCAGGCATTATTTTTACTCCTACCAAATAAATATGTATCCACACAGGATAGTTCATACAATTAGAAATGTACAGAGACAGCTTTTGCAACAACTAAGCAAATGAATAGTTATTATTAAGTTAAACTGTTGTAACAAAGTCAATTATTGGGGTGCCAGGTAGAGTCAGAATACACTGCACTACCAACTACTAAAGTGTCTGACACACCTTACCAGGACTCAAATGTACCAACGCCATCTAAACCCTGTAAAGAGTCAGCCAAGGTATGTGGGGACAAACAAACAGCAAATGGAAGCAGAGTGGTATACTGTCCAAAATGTTTAATCCCAAATGGACTAGACAATTCAATGGTTAATTTCCTCCCCCTTAATCAAATATCAAACAAGAAATCAAAGAAATCAGAAATACATAAAGTAGGTCTGGACTGCTAATTAGGGCAATTAACCAGTGGCAATTAATCATTTAAGGCAAATGAATGCAGTATAAATGCCCTGGTTATTCAATGTAACCGATGTATACCATTTCATACAAAACTCGTACCTTTTTGGTGGCCACCAATGCAAAATAAAACATGCCATTGCCTATTGAAATCCCACCTTTATCAAAGTAATTCTGTACAAGGTTTAGGGGAATAAACCCTTGACTATCCAATTAATCCTATGAGTTAATTAAGGATTACAATAGGCAAAAGTAGCATTTAAGAAATGACAAAATGCAATGCAAAATGAGCGATCGCAGTGAATACTGCCAATCTCTGTTATTATTTATTTACGTTGCATTTCGTTTCTTTCTCCTCTCTTTCTCTCGCTCCGTTCTCTCCTCTGAACAACCCACCCCGAGCATGGAGAGCTGCAGGCTTTTTAAACAGATGACCCTCTCCCGATTAGCAACAAATTAATCACTTAATTAATTTGGGAGATGGCCACCTTCTACACAAGGTTTTTAATTGTGGATGGGGCTTCCCATCCATGCTGCCAAATCAAAACACACGGCTCTTCGCCGTCACATTTAACGAAACAAAACAATGACAAAACACTGCAGGACGGCACCTTGCTCGTCCTATATAATAAATACATAAATCATAAAACACAAATACAAAATAACACAAATGAGACACAGCGGCGGAGGGGGAGACACTGTTCTAAAATAAATAATCATGTTCAGGGCTCCTCGCTCTGTTACAAATGCTAAAACTAAATTTGAAAGAAATTTGCTTTGTGGTCTGCAGGAGGCGGTCGGTGCTAGTTTTATAAGGAGTGTACCACAAAATGCATCATGTGAAATTATAAAAAAACAAAAAACTTTTGATTCTGTTTTTCAGGTACCAATAAGAAGCTTCCTGAACTGAAGCCTGTCCCTTTTAAACCAGAAGTAATCAAGCTTGAGGCTTTATTAAATGAAGGAGAGGAATCTCATGACTTGTATACTAATGGAGAGGAGGGGACTGAGCTGGGTTCCATTCAGAGGAAACGACGCATCTCCCAGCCGGATGCTATCCAAATAAATCCTGCATCACAACATGGACCAAGGTCACCTTCACCCTGTGGGACAACAATGTTAGAAAAAAAACACCAGCGAATTCGCACAGAAGATAAACCATACCACTGTAATGTTTGTGAGAAGAGTTTCACTCAGGTAGGAACCCTAACACGACACCAGCGAGTTCACACAGGAGAGAAACCACACCAGTGTAATGAATGTGGGAAATGCTTTGCTGTATCGGGAAAACTTAAACAACACCAGCAAATTCACACAGGACGGAAACCACACCAGTGTAATGATTGTGGGAAGCAGTTTGCTGTATTGGGAAAACTTAAACACCACCAGCAAATTCACACAGGACGGAAACCACACCAGTGTAGTGAGTGTGGAAAGAGGTTCACTGAAATAGGAAATCTTAAAAAACACCAGCGAACTCACACAGGAGAGAAACCACACCAGTGTACTGTATGTGGGAGGAGCTTTGCTGTATTAGGAAACCTTAAACAACACCAGCGAATTCACACAGGAGAGAAGCCACACCAGTGTAACGAGTGTGGAAAGAGCTTCACTCAATTACAAAGTATTAAAAAACACCTCCGTATTCACACAGGAGAGAAACCACACCAGTGTAAAGAATGTGGAAAGAGCTTCACTGAAATAGGGAATCTTAAGAAACACCAGCGAGTTCACACAGGAGAGAAACCACACCAGTGTAGTGAATGTGAGAAGAGCTTTGCTGAATTAGGAAACTTTAAAAAACACCAGCGAGTTCACACAGGAGAGAAACCACACCACTGTATAAATTGTGGGAAGAGCTTTACTCGGTTAGGAAGCCTTAAAAAACACCAGCGAATTCACACGGTGGTGAAACCATAACCATTGTGCTGAATGTAGGGAAAAGTTTCATTTGATGGGACACCTTAAACCACCAGAAAACTCAAGTAGGAGGCTGTGTGGTCCAGTGGTTAAAGAAAAGGGCTTGTAACCAGGAGGTCCCCGGTTCAAATCCCACCTCAGCCACTGGCTCATTGTGTGACCCTGAGCAAGTCACTTAACCTCCTTGTGCTCCGTCTTCGGGAGAGGCGTAATTGTAAGTGACTCTGCAGCTGATGCATAGTTCACACACCCTAGTCTCTGTAAGTCGCCTTGGATAAAGGCATCTGCTAAATAAACAAATAATAATAATAATGTAAGACAGAAACCCTGTAACTGAAGAGATGAACTTGTTCGATTTTTAAATGGAAACATTTTTAAATGTAATGTGATGAAAACACACACATTTTGTGTCATACTTTTCAATACTTAAATATACTGGAAACTACTAAAACACATATCAATAGTATTAGTCATTATACACGCAGTACCTTGAAAATGTTATTTAAGCATGGTATGCTGGATTTCAGTATTGTTTAACTGCATTTAAAAACATGTAACACACTGGCTTGAAAGACCTTGAATTTCAAAGTTATTTTTATGATGGTATAACTAATTCATTTAGGTGGTAGAATATCTACAAGAAAACAGTCTAGTAAATCCATATGAATTGAAAGTCTCCCAACTTGTATAGATTACAAAAAAAAAACAATTGTCATAATATGTATTGTACAGCATCAAAAGGAAAATGACTTGAAGTGAACATGTTTTTGTGAAACAGTACCAGGCCATAAACCTCACAAGAGCTGCTGCATTCCTGCAAGTTTCATACACGTTCTTGTCACTGGCACTGAAACTGTGGAGTTAGCTGCCACCATCTGCAGGAGGTACCAGACAAAAGACCAGCAAAAGAACAGGAGACATTTGACACATAAATTAAATATTACACTTCATGAAAAGTCATAAGACTGGATTCTGGAATGGAAATGGAAACACTGTCATTTGTATAGTAAATACCAGTGGTATACCAATCCTACTAGCCAGCCTGTGTTCTTACTTGCATTCCCATTGGAAAGGCTGTGCATTGGAGACCACCTAGTTCTCATGAGAGTGTGGTAGCGACAGTACAGTAGGAGTCTCTGATAGTATGTGGTAGATACAAAGTGAGCGCTATGAATGAAACACAATCGACAGCTATGGAAACAAGGTCAGCATCACCCTATAGAATAACTCATTTTGCTTCATAAAGTCGAATGAAACCTGCCGAATAATGTTAAGTTAACATATTCAATTACATATCGCTTTGTAGTTTTCTATAGTACTTAACGAAAAACTGACAAATTGAAAAAGGTGGCATTTCGAAATCTAGCATGAATACTACTGTACTACTATTATGGCTTCTGTTTAGACTTTTGCAATATCATTTTGTAGTTTCTTTGATTATATAATGTTAAATAAAAGATCTAAATTATGTTCATATTTAGTGTTCTTATTATTTTTAAAATTGTCTCAATCCTAATATTATATGTTATTAGTATTTATTTCTTAGCGGACACCCTTATCCAGGGCGACTTACAATTGTTACAAGATATCACATTATTTTTACATACAATTACCCATTTATACAGTTAGGTTTTTACTGGAGCAATCTAGGTAAAGTACCTTGCTCAAGGGTACAGCAGCAGCGTCCCCAACTGGGACTGAACCCACGACCCTCCGGTCAAGAGTCCAGAGCCCTAACCACTACTCCACACTGCTGCGATGCAAAACTTTTGGCCATAGGTGTACAACAGTATTAGCAGCTAAAATGAAGTGAAATTCCAGTAGTGTGCATTTTGCAAGTGTCAAACTTTCCCTTCTCTATGGCTAATAAAACAGTCACAAGTAAGTTTATTTGGAAATACACAATTAAGATCCAATTTCCATACCTTCCATACTGTTTGGGTTTTGAGTACTGGTGCTTTGTGCAGAGCTTATCAACAGTCTGCTGATGTACTGGTGACTAAAAAGTGTTAAATTGTGCGATCCAAGTCAGCCTTACAACTCGTAAAGTGTTTCTGCAGATCACATTGTCTGCAGGTATTCGTTCTCCAAGATTTAACATTATTAATATCACTGTTCTGTTTTGATGATGCAAACTGTTTTGCTCGTACTGAGCTCACCTGTGACTCAAGGCCGTTGAGTACCTGCCACTTCTCCCACTGTTCGCCTGTTATAACCGCTCATTTCGTGCAAAATAAAGCTTTTATTTTTCATTTGAATTCACTTGAAAGAGAAAGCACAGTGATTTATTTTTTCTTGTGTTTCAAGCTGGTTTGCAAAAAGTGGTTTTGTTTTTTGCAATGGTGAAACACGATGTTTGGGTCTGCTAACACCAAGACATACAAGAATGCAGTTCTGCAGATCTCAGATGTTATATTTATAATGGGAGCTATTACGCCTCTATGAATGGTCTAGCTATGTGTTTTCGGGTATGGAGTCATAAATACTATTTATATATTCTGAAATGCAATTAACTGTACTGCACATTCACATTTAGTAGCAACATGTTGATAATTTCCTCAGTGAAACAACAATACAGTTTACAAGAAACTGTGAATAAACATGTAGAGGTTATAAAACTATATAAATAAGAGTTATAACTTGATGAGCACAACTCAAGTGACACCAGAAGCCCTTGAGGCTGGGGGTTATTGTCCAATAACTATCTAGGCGAAGATATTTGATTACACCTAAATATGGGGTTATACAATTATCAAATGAATAGATTGTCTTTGTTCTGTGGCGTAAAAATTCAAGGAACCATCTGTCCAGATCCATGCTGCTGAAACCAAGGCAAACTACCTGCATTCCTTTTGGTTTCACTGTCTAATAAATAACACTAATTATGCATCACATCTGAGAAATCAGCCAATCACATTCAGATACCTCTTGTGTATAAATGCCTTCCCGTGCATAGAATGATCGGTATTTTAAAAATAAAATGCTCTAAATAAATAACATAGCAAAATGGAAAATCCTGTTATTAACTTCGACCTTTGTTTTAATTTGGATAAGTAATTGGGACATATTACATACCAATGTCACTGGCCTTAAATATGTCACTCAAACTTCAGCATTACAGACCAAAAATCGCCAAGGTGGTCTAAAGACAGACCCAATGTCACAGATTTCAAAAATTGTCCTGTAAAAACCTTTAAGCTGTACGTTTCCAAGCTTTAAGCCGTACAGCCAAGGCTTTTTCATGTATCACGAAAAAATAAATTGGATGACACGATGTATTAACTTATTCTAAATCATACACATAAGGATTAGACACACAAATATCTTTACCGTGAAAATAACTTATCGTTAAATATAACATTCAACCCCCCTTCTCTGTCTAAAAATAGTTTTGGTCCAGGATCGACCATAACTGACCTACAGTAGCCGGATCTGTGCTGTGTTTTCAGACTAGTTAAACGTAATGAAACTACTTATTAAAAACAAATGTACATCCTGCAAAAATTGCACCACTAGCATGCAAGTGTCCTGAAGTGTCGTTAGTATCTGAAGAGTTGAAACAGTTGCTCTGATTTGGTGTAGGAAGGTTATTATTAGGCATCGCTGTCGCAGCAGGGGGGGGACTTGTTCCTGAAGACTTGCGTGAAGAAATGTATTTATTTCCCTTTTTGCTTTGCATCCGTGTTTGTCGCGTAATATTCCTGAGGCTGAGTTCGCTCTTGTGTCCAGAATCTGAAATAATCGTCTTCAACTCCAGCGTTATCACTGTCTATTATCACATCATTTTCAATCTAACTCTGCATGCACGTTGTGAAATGGAGCTGGAAGAACATTACTCTGAGTGACCCAGGAAGTGCAAGATACCTAAAAGTAAGGCTTGCAAACAGAGATGTATTTAACCTAGAATAGTACCAGATATCATTAACATGGGACTAAGTAAGGCTTGCAAACAGAGATGTATTTAACCTAGAATAGTACCAGATATCATTAACATGGGACTATTTTGTTAGAAACAACCACCACGTTAAAGAGCAGCTTGCTATGGGTGTGCAATATCAGAGTAATCTTAACCATTGTGTAGACAATGTCGAGCCAGGGAACTTCTTTGACCTGAAAAAAGAAATAAGGACCAGGGTCACAAATGAAATTAGATAAAGGGGCATTCAGAACAGAAAATAGGAGGCACTTTTTACATAGAAAATTGTGGGAGTCTGGAACCAACTACCCACTAATGTTGAAGCTGACACCCTGGGATCCTTCAAGAAGCTGCTTGATGAGATTCTGGGATCAATAAGCTACTAACAACCAAACGAGCAAGATGGGCTGAATGGCCTCCTCTCGTTTGTAAACTTTCTTATGTTCTTATATTCTTATGTTCAGTGTACTCCTCTCCTGTTACACTTTGTATAGCATTCTCTAAGAGCAGGCCTGGTCTCTCAACACAGCTCTCTAACATGTGTTGCTGCTACACCAGTCGCCTCTAATCATGCAGATTAGCCCTGCGCCAAAGTCTGGTCTAGACAACCGCATGCATGACCAGCTAAATAAAGGATTGCAGTTGAGCAGACATGGATTCAAACAACAAAGGAGTATGAAAAATCAAGAGAGACACATGAAAACAATTTGAGTTGTTTTAGCTTGCTGCTGCCACCTAGGTAGTGGAGGGGAATGATGGAAAAAAATTGATTTATATTGACTGAAAAAGTTCTCTTTGTATAAAACACAACAATAACGTTGTGATTCAGTCAGATTATTATTCTATAGTGCTTATAGAATGTTATCCTTGTTACAACAGTTCTTATAAACATTAGATTTATCTTTGCATCTGAAAATGGTTATTTATACCACTGTGTGACAGAGGGGTTTGGGGAACGTATGGTAAAGTATGTAACAATGCATACATAAGCAACAGAATGAAAATAATCCTGATTCCACAATTTCAGCAGCAAATTAGGATTCCCACAAAGCGATGGTGTTGTAGATGGTTCACACATTCCCACTATAGCCCCAGAGCATTTTCACTAGGACTGTTTCAATCACAAAGGACAGCATTCCATCGTACTCCATGGGGTAGTGGAAGTAGGAGGCTGTGTGGTCCAGTGGTTAAAGAAACAGGCTTGTAACCAGGAGGTCCCTGGTTCAAATCCCACCTCAGCTACTGACTCATTGTGTGACCCTGAGCAAGTCACTTAACCTCCTTGTGCTCCGTCTATCGGGTGAGACGTAATTGTAAGTGACTCTGCAGCTGATGTATAGTTCACACACCCTAGTCTCTGTAAGTCGTCTTGGATAAAGGCGTCTGCTAAATAAATAAATAATAATAATAATAATAATGGTTATGGCAGGTTTTGGGATAGTTGTGCAGGATTCCCAGGCAGTGCACCCGTGTTTTAAAAAAATCTACCTTGTTGACACTGGCAAGTAAAGGATCCTTATTTCCCATCATGCCTTCTCGCATCAGAGGCATAGACATTAATCTACGTATTATTGGAGACCCAGCTTATCCTTTGCAGCCCTGGCTATTGAAACCATACTCTGACACAGGCTGACTGAATGAGTTGTTCAATTACTGCTTGAGCAGGGCATGATCGTGGCTGAAAATGCTTTTAGGCTCAAGGGAAGGTGGTGCCTGCTAAAGAGAAATGACTCCAGCCTTATGCTGACAAAACAAATGGCTGTGAGTTGCTGTGTGCTGCATAACATCTGTGAACAAGGGGTGAAGTATTACAAGGAGTGGTCAGTGTTTACCAGTGACCATAGTGCCGGAAAACAGACAAAGCCAAGCCCTGTCTGCACATTTTGCAATGGTGAACTTCGTGAAGGAAAAATATTTTATAATAAAATTGTTAATGCTGTAAATGTGATGTTAACGTCTAATAAACTACATTACCAACATTTTGTGCAGGTGTACTGTTTTGTATACAGGAGTGGACTCAAGGGAATTTAAATAGAAACAAACACAAATAGCCAGAACAAAACACTTTTATTACACATTTTAAACAAATAACTTTAAATGAACAATGCTACATTTAACAAACAATCACGCTAACAATTTGCATAAAGTGCCAAATTGTGTCTGTGGTTAGAAGGATTTTAGTTGTTAGCCAGGTTTGGCCCCCGTGATGTTGCAGCGCTGGACACAATCCCTTTCTGCCGATTCGCTTCTCTGTCCATGTCTCTCTTGCATTTCATTCCTGTGCCGCTCCCTTGCTATTCCAGTTTTTCCTCTTTTATTAGTATTTATTTATTTAGGAGACGCCTTTATCCAAGGTGATTTACAGAGACTAGGGTGTGTGAACTATGCATCAGCTGCAGAGTCACTTACAATTACGTCTCACCCCAAAGACGGAGCACAAGGAGGTTAAGTGACTAGCTCAGGGTCACACAATGAGTCAGTGGCTGAGGTGGGATTTGAATCGGGGACTTCCTGGTTACAAGCCCTTGTCTTTAACCACTGGACCACACAGCCACCTAATCTTGCAATTTGAATCTCTCTCATCTGACTCCCGGAGGTAGCTGGTCAACTTGCTTTCCACAACAGCCTTCCTTTTCCTTCCTTGTTTTAATAAAAAAAAAAGAAACAGTTAAGTTTTTACATATTTCCAAAACCTTTAACACATTTCCCTATTGACTACAGAACCTATCAAAGGGCCATTGCAAGTTAAAATTTCTATGGTTCATACATGTATGGTTATAGGACAGTGTGAGAAGCAGCCTTCTTTGCAATATGCTACAAGAAAAGGACTGGGTTTATTAATCTCATACACTGTATGGCAGTGGACAATAGATATCTAACAAAGGGAGAATATCCACATGACATGTAGTGTGGTGATGCATTGTAATGACCTCTGTGGGATGCCGTTGGTCTTCCACACAGCCATGAGGAGGAGCTGCCAGCACCCTCGTGCGGACCCTGGCGCCTGGGAGAGCTGGCACACATCTGTGGGTGTTCTGGAGAGGGGAGTGTCTGCAGTTATCCAGCTCTGTCCATTGCAGGTCTTCTAAAGAATTAAAGCACAACTGGTTCACTGAGAGTAAAAAATGACTAAAACTAGTATTCAAATAAAAAAAATGCACAGCTTCCAAGCTGCCACTGAAGCGTCATGAATTTTATGAAAATAATTGGCCATGTTCATTAAACATCCTATATTAAAAACAATACATAAATCTAGCACCACTGGCAAGGAGCATCTTTAATGCCTCGTTTCCACTGCAGTCCCGGCTGCTGCTGGCGGCCGTGGCCGTCCCAGGCCAACAGACACACGTTTCTGTGTTTTATTTTTCCCAACGTGGCCAAATTCTGAAGTTCTTGTCCTGCATCATCAGGTCACTGGCGGATTGTGGGAATATATTGTGCTGCGTTTAAAGAAACCCGTAGTAGAAATTGATAAGGGATTAAAACAACAACACGTTCGTTAATGTTCATTTTGTAAACTATAGTTCCTTATAAAGTGTATGTTCCTCCAACACCCGTAGTAGTAGAAGCTCATTAAAAAACTGCCCAAGCCAGATGCTGAAATTAAAAACAGTTTCATCTCTATTTTTATTTCCGTGCTATACAAGATTGGAGACGATTTTTCTGAAAAGACGGATTGAAAATGATCTATGCCAGAAACAAACATTCCCAGCTCAATGCAAATGAAATATTCCAAAGGGGCAGACACAAGCCAAAACAAACAGTTAGGTTTTGTAGTTGTTGCGTTTGGGCAAATAAAGTATCATGATCACTCCTGTTAACCTGTAACAACCCCAAGACACAGTTGACTCTAGAATCACTGTAGAGCTCTGAATACTTACGAACCATGATTACTGTTAGCAGACACCGTTTCCTGCTTTCAGAGAGAACAGTAAAGCTTATATGTATGCATGTTTTATCTACAAGAAAGAAAAACAGCTTCTAATAGCTTCTGGTTTACTAAAGCTTTACATAAATGATTTTTTTAAATGATAATATGTGAAGCCCTACCTGTAGAGTGCTGTTCCTTCGTGAGGTTCTCCACACAGGAACTATTCAAAAGATCCTGCAGCTCATTCACTGGCCGGCATCCTAAAACACTGCCTTGCGACCATTGAGACTCGACCTGTGGTTGAAATGGAAACCCCAGTCCCACTTGCAGCCAATTCACTTTGAATCTCTTTGGCAGTGAATGAACCTTCTTTATTCCAGACTGAGGGAGCATTGTGACAGTACCATGAGGCTTGTGCTTCTTGATAAGAGTTGAAATTGGGATACTCAAATGTTTGGAAATCTTCTTGTATCCTTCTCCAGCTTTATGACAGTACATCATTTTTCTGCCTGAGGTCTTCAGAGAGCTCTTTACTTTTTCTCATATTGACTTCTTGGTAATGACAGCAATCATCCGATGCCTAACCCTTTTATACTCTCCTACAATCCAGTATTTTCTAGACTTTTTATTGTATTTCTTTTGAATTATTTCACCAATGTTCTAAGTAAAATCAATAAACTCAGAATACAGTAGTACTATAGGATTAATTAGGGACCTTCCACATATTACTGGAACTAATGTTAAACAAGTCATATTTCTCCAAACGCCATCAGCAATATTCATACAAACAATATTTTGGCAGAACAATATCTGGAATCTGCAACATAGGCTTTCTTGTATTAACTGCACTGTTTCACGTAAGCATTCTTCTTTCAAACTTTACAGTTGACTATGAATGCTGGCTAAAACTAACGAGGTCCTATTGGAAGTGACTCTGCAGCAGCAGCAGCAGCAGCAGTTGTTGATGATGCAGAGTTCACCCCTAGTCTCTGGAAGTCGCTTTGGATAAAAGCGTCTCCTGAATGACTTAATAATAAAATAATAATACTGTTATGCTGGAAGCCAATTATGACATTAAAATGTTTAGGTACAATTGCAGATTTCTGCAGTTCAGCATTGTGAAAATTTAACTGACCTCAATGAAGTACATAAACAAGAGGTGGATTGTAATGCGAGGATGTTATGCTTGCAAGAGACATAAAACACTGCTTCGTGTAGCACAGCATACATGTATCAACAGCATACCATACAGTACTAACTGTTATGGAAAGTGTTAACATACATGTAGGGTTTGACATGTTGTATGTCTCATTCGTTTTCAGGTACTCCTTTCCAAAAATCTAATACATCACTACATACCTCAAACATGAATGACACATTTCTGAGTACAAGGAATTCTCCGGTTCTTTAAAGCTCACATTGACAGCAAACATTGGGAATGCTAATGCAGTTACTGAACATGTTACCCATCACAAGGACTATTATAACACATTAAATAAGGTATATAAATGATGGACATTGTTTTGATTTCTTTTTAATCACTCGATCATTCATCCTTGACCATGACACGCTTGAGTGACTATGACTGAAGCATTTGCACTTAATCACCTAATTAGTGAGACAGTTGATTGGACGCTGGATATGGAGTGATTTCAGCTGTTGAATTGCAAGCTTGAATAGAAGCAATAAAGAAAATCACAGAAAATAAAACAATATGCCACGTCTGTCAAGAGAGCAGCGCCTTTGTGCGATCGTATATAAAATATAATGTAATAGGTTGGTTTTCTTCAAAATAATAAGCCAGTCTTCCTCGGGTAATCTTCAATCAAATGAAGATTACATGCAAATTACTGCCTACTGGGAGAGGGACAACACCTAGAAGGAGTGGAACTCTCCTTTCACCAATGAACAGAGTTGGCCCCTCTTCACTGGAGGCCCGCCAGTAGGCTGTCTGAGACGCGGTGCCAAAAGCACAGTACGCCACTCCTAGCAGAAGTTTGTGGGTTAGATACAGCTTTAGCTGACTTGATCATCAGCCCTAGGCTACAACTGCTCTTTGAGTCATGAAAAAAACAGTTTCTTATCATGATTCTCACACATGGAGGCACTTGGAGCTGGGTGCAAATTTACATAGCTAAGGATAGAACAGCGCTAAGCAGTAGATTTTAAAAACTTTACATTAAATACAGGAAAACCACACAATGTTCAGATCCAGAGTTTCAATGATTTAAAGGGGCACATAAAACTATTGTAATTTATATAAAACCTTACACCTTACTATAGTGGAAAAATAAGCTGACAAATGGTTTTGATTCAAAACACTTTATATGAAAGAAAGGTCTGTGACAGAGAGCGAATGAATCCTAGTCAACAATCTCCCTCCTGACCTGTGAGGGCGCTGTGTAACAGGAACAGTGTGCCCCGGAATGGATGGTTTGACAGATCATTCCAGGTTCAGTTGGAAGTCGGCCATCCAGAAAGGGGCGGAGCCACAATACCAGAAGTCATTGCTGTAATCGCGGTAGGTGATGTGTCAGTCACGGATTGGAGGATACATGATTGGACTCGCCACCGAAGGAGGCGTGACTAAGGGTATTTCAGGGAATGTGGCCAAGCAATCTGTTCTTTTGTTATGGTTGCGGACGTACCTGTAAAAGGAGTACAGAGATAAGATAACCGTGAGTGTTGTATTTTGTTTGTGTTTATGACTGTTTATTTGTATTATTATTGTTTATTATTGTTTCGGGACTGAAACCCAGTATTATTTCGCTGTGATTACACATTGCTGTGTAAGTTTCCAGCACTATTACTGAACGGATTCAAAACTGGGAAAAATAAAAAATAAAAGAACTGTTTGCACCGTGAACTCTGTCTGTGTGTTATTGCTGGATCACTGCATCACCTCGTTTCCACCTACAGTCTATATTTCTATGCAATATTTCTATTTTGTCTGCCAATCATAGCTTAAGTGACACTCTTTAATGTCATGACCACAGCACTGCTTGATCACTATGGCATTGGATTAAGTCAATTAATCAAATGATATCGAAAGCTATTAATTAACTGCAAACATTTCAAATACTAGGTGAATGGTTATGTTTGTATTAATTGGAGTGACTGTGCGGCATACCACATGTGTATTAGTTTCCTAACTTTATGCACCATAACACTGTCCTTTCTTTGTAATTCATAATTGTAACCATTGTCTGATATTGGTATTTTTGTAGGTCAATATTATATTTCAAATTGATTTCCAAATACAATTTTGGCTGCTCATGTTATAGTTGTTCCTCTACATAAAATGTTTCATTATTTTTCAAGAGATAGGCGTTATCCAACCATTCTTTTGGTGTCTGGCATTGCTCCCCCTCATACGTTCCTTCATACTGTTCTGACCTTAAAAAATTTGGGAGCATCACTATTGGACCATAGCCCTACCTCTAACTGAGGGGCCTCTTTGGTACAAATACCCTGGTTATTAGGTGCTCTCCTGCGTTAATTTCAGATTCTTTAATTGTTGCATATTTGCGGCCATTTTCAGCTTCTATCAATTTTGTTGAATACCAGCTTCGATTTTGAGCTGTGCTAATCTGTTCTGCACCTGTGTCAAGTACTCCATTTGGTTTTGTTTTATTTGCACACCTACCGGGTCAATTGGATTAGGATCTAATGGTAGCCTCATTATTCTTCCTGTCATCATTTCATGTGGGCTGATCCTTGTTGATCTGGAGGGTGTGGCCCGTATTTTGGCCAAAATTATTGGAATGGTTTGAGGCCAATTGTTTCCTTTTTGTAGCATTATTTTTGTCATGCTTTCTTTGACTGTCCGGTCCAGAGCTCGACGGATGGTAGGAGACATGCCATTTTTGTTTTATGTCTATCATTTTGCACAATGCTTTAAACTCTTTTCCAGTAAAGTGCGGTCCCTGGTCAGAATTGATCTACAGGAGTGTTCCCCATATGGGTATCCATTTTTCCCATAGGATACACGCCACCGTCAGTGCAGTGTTGTTTCTGGTTGGAAGGATTTCAGGCCATTTTGTAAATTGGTCCAGTATCATAAGACCTTATTGTAATCCCCCTTGGCCATGGTAAAGGTCCAATGAAGTCAATTTGTAACCTTTCCAAATGGCCACAAGGGGGGTGCTAGTCTAGACAGGCGGACTTTGCCTGGGCAGCCAGAGTTATGTATGAGCACAAATCAAACACAGCTTACATACATTCACCACGTTAATATGCATGTTAGGCAACGAGAAGATGTGTTCCAGCACAGCCAAAGTAGCATTAACCCTCCGTGATAATATTCATGATACTACATGATGACTTTAATGACTGAAAGACTGACTTCAATGCCTGAAACTTCCGATGTGTGTCTGTGCATTGACATTGTCTGGATCAGTATATGGTGTTTGATGAGCTCACCTGATGATGTCACAAACCTTCGTCGGGCCCATTGTGCAATATAATCATGTACTGTGCTGAATACGTAACGACTATGCATATGGGGCCCGTTGTGTTCTGTAGGACGACCATGAGGGCTGCGAGTTCAGCAACTTGTGCCGATTGATCCCCAGGGAGCTGGAATGCGTGCCATTCATTAGCGTCTGGCTGGTAAGCCACAAAGCCTGTTTTGAAATGCCCATCCAGCCAATACCTGGAACCATCAATGTACAAGGGGTTCTGGCTCAGTTTCTGTTGGTCAGACACGCTATCTGGTTCATCAGGCTGGTATGTGCATTCATGTGGCTCCAGTGAGAAGCATGTCAGCAATCATGAGTTTATCATCCTTAACTGTGTCCATATTGCAGTGCAGGAGGCCTGCTATCCAGCGGCCCAATCGTTGAGCAGATACACCTGTGATCTGCCCGTCCAGTAGGAGTTTAATGGGTGTGTGTGTTGTGTGTAAAATAACTTTATTAAACCCTACAAAGGGTTCAGTTGTAAGAATGGCCCAATGCACACACAACAGCTGCTTAACACATTAATCATGCCCTCTCTCAACTGGACTTTGTTTTCATGAGTAGTATGCGACCGGCCTCAGTCTTGAGCCATGCATCTGTAGTAGAAATGCATTGAGGATCAGCAGCGTCTCTTTGATTCAAAAACACTTTACATAAAAGAAAGGTGTATCTCCAATACAATCATATAAGCACAAGTTACAAACTGACTTCAGACAAGGCCTCAGTACAGCTCAGTGCATATGTTTGTATCAGAAAGCACGGATATCCATAGAGTCAGTTCAAAAGGGAGGAAAAAGACTTACAAACTTGACAAGATTTGATATTTAGACCATCGTAAGCAACTGGTGACTCCCCTCCCATTTGTCTTACTTCTGTCCAATGATAAGGGTTTCCACTCTATCATTGCACACTCCCTCTGCAGGGGAAAGGGGGAAAGGGAGGTGTGCTCTGTCCATGATGTGTTGTGTGCCACATTGTACCTAGCAGGGCGCATCCATCTTGTCTTTCAGTTCCCCTCCTCCACCTCACACTGTCTATGCTAGTCTCCTGCCTTTGGCTATTATTATTATTATTAGTTTATTTAGCAGACGCCTTTATCCAAGGCGACTTACAGAGACTAGGGTGTGTGAACTATGCATCAGCTGCAGAGTCACTTACAATTACGTCTCACCCGAAAGACGGAGCACAAGGAGGTTAAGTGACTTGCTCAGGGTCACACAATGAGTCAGTGGCTGAGTGGGATTTGAACCGGGGATCTCCTGGTTACAAGCCCATCTCTTTAACCACTGGACCACACAGCCTCCTTACTGGACCACACAGCCTCTGTGACTTTGAGTCGTGTTAGACTATGCAAAACTGCATGTAGCTGGTTTTGCCGATGGGAAATGAACTTGAAACTTACACAATACTGTATATGAAACTTAATCTAAAAGCATATTAAAGCAACTGAATTATTAACACATTAAAGCAACTTACTATAAAATCGCATTGAAACACAATCTAAATATAATGAAAAAGGTATTAATCAATAATCTTTTACATAATTAATACCTTATGCAGAAAACCATTACTACACTACTTCTTAAACATTTAGCAAGCATATTTACATAGTTATTATTTGATAATTACAGTATATGTATGTCCACACTACAGATTTATATTAGATTAAAATATTAATCATTGATCTGATAGAGCCTCCTCATACTTAGTGTACATTACATTAGGTCTGTGTTTGACATGTTTATGTCTGTATAATAAATGATTGCACTAACAACGAAAAACACACAGTATAAAACAAATACAGTTACTGTCATTTTCACAGATTATATCAAATAAATGGAAAGAATGAATATATAGAGATTACTATACATGGGATGTTACAGCTTATATATGCATATACTTCTAAATAAACACATTTATAAAGTTTAGGATATCACAAAATGAATTATTATTATTATTATTATTATTATTATTATTATTATTATTATTATTATTATTTGTTTATTTAGCAGACGCCTTTATCCAAGGTGACTTACAGAGACTAGGGTGTGTGAACTATGCATCAGCTGCAGAGTCACTTACAACTACGTCTCACCCGAAAGACGGAGGACAAGGAGGTTAAGTGACTTGCTCAGGGTCACACAATGAGTCAGTGGCTGAGGTGGGATTTGAACCGGGGACCTTCTGGTTCAAATCCCTTACTTACATGTAGCATATGTTTTCATTTTCAAAAGGACAGTGAAACATATAATAAAGTTTTGTTGGGCTGATCTAAGACTGGATGTGTGACAGTGCCAGCTACAACACCAATGAAATCCACTCTCTTCAAAGTGAACAGTAAGACAACCAAGCTGTGCCACTACAGTATCCACCACTTACACCGTCCAGGGTTACTGCGGGCAGCGTTTATATCGGACTGTGGCAGGGCAGGGCCCTGCATGTAAATAATATTGTTTTGTGGCGATTTGGTGGTGGTTGGCAGGATGGGGTTAATTTCCTATCCCTGCCAAAATACATGTGAGAATGTGTTTGGAGCAAATTGAATCATTGATGATAATTAGGCTCCAGCCAGATGGCATAAAAAAGGGGGGAAATCCTTTGATTGGTGGAGGAGTTTTTGATAAGTGTTTGTGCTGTTATTATTTTGTTAGTAGTGAAGGCGAATGCCCAGCCTGTGGTTTTTCTATTTTGCTTAAACATTTTGTTTTGGCCCTGGAGCTGGTTATTTTGTTCCTGTTTATTGTGTTTGTTACTTGTTTTGTTAAACCTTTTTATTTAGCTTTGTGAGCAGTGTTTTGTTTGTTCAACTTTTTGATTTATTTTTGTTTATTAAACCGTGCAGCAGTGCTTAAACTACAGCTTCCTTGCCTCGAGTCTCCTTCCCAGCTGATTACATCTGGGCCCTAACGCTACCCTGTCACATGGACAAATAGCGTTTTCCATTTGCCATTCCCTTTGATTTCAATAGCAAAGTCATCGTTTACATCATGTAAACACACCATATATTTTGGGCAAACTCAGCTGTTTGGAACTCGTTATGTACCATTCACATAGATTTAAATAACAAACGCATTGCTTACACTGTTATAAAACTAAAATGGACAAACAAATAATAAACACACTTAAAACAAACAAGATACAGGTTTAAACATTCAAAATCCTAAAAGGTATTGACAATGTCGACCCAGTGGACTTCTTTGACCGGAAAAAAGAAACAAGGACCAGGGGTCACAAATGGAGATTAGATAAAGGGGCATTCAGAACAGAAAATAGGAGGCACTTTTTTACACAGAGAATTGTGAGGGTCTGGAACCAACTCCCCAGTAATGTTGTTGAAGCTGACACCCTGGGATCCTTCAAGAAGCTGCTTGATGAGAATCTGGGATCAATAAGCTACTAACAACCAAACGAGCAAGATGGGCTGAATGGCCTCCTCTTGTTTGTAAACTTTCTTATGTTCTTCTTATGTTCTTAAGATACAGGTGTCTTCAAAAATAAAGAATATTCTGTGAATACCTATAGATTTGAAATGTAGAATACTAAATATTTTATTTCACATTCACGTCAGAAGTGAACACATTCCATTTGCAATAACACTCCAAGCACAACTCACTGAAACCACTTGACTAAGCTCACTGTCCATACCATACCAAATCCTGAGCCAATCACAGCCCGCTACCTTTGCACTGGTTTATCTAAGCACACTTGTATCCTTGGTTTTCAGCACAGTGCGTACCTGGGAAATGCAGTTTCCTTTCTGAAATTCACATAATGACTTCACTCAATTATTAAGAGCCAGAGCGGTGACTTCAATGATATTTTTAATTGCCAACACGTTCGTTTAGGATTTCTGCCACGCTGCCACTACGGGAATCGAACACAGCCGATGGAAGCTGCAAAGGTGTTAACCTCTTCCCACATTTAGTTAGCTTGTTTCTGCTGTGTGATTTTGCTGGTGCTTTTTAAAGCTCTTCAAATACTTGAAACGCCTCACACATTCAGTACAGTGATATGGTTTATCTCCCAAGTGAATTTGCTGGTGTTTTTTGAGGTGTCCTAACTGAATAAATCTTTTCCCACATTCAATACAGTGGTAGGGCTTCTCTCCTTTGTGAACTCGGTTGTGTTTTTTAAGATTTTCCGAGTCACTGAAAGTCTTCTCACATTCAGTACAGTGGTATGGTTTCTTCCCTTTGTGAATGTGCTGGTGTTTTTTAAGATTTCCTATTACTGCAAAACTCTTCTCGCATTCATTGCAGTGGTACGGTTTCTCTCCTGTGTGAGTTCGCTGGTGTTTTTTAAGACATTGCAATTTCATGAAGCTCTGACTACATTCATTACATTTGTAACGTTTCTCTACTGTGTGAACTTGTTTGTGTATTTTAAGATTTCCGAATTGAGTGAAGCTCCTCCCACATTCATTGCAGTGGTATAATTTCTTGCTTTTGTGAATTTGCTGGTGTTGTTTAATGTCAACAGTTTCTAGTTCAGTAGCCTCCTCTTTTTTGTGGACAGGTTCCACGCCCCACCTCTGCTTCAGTTTTACTCCAGCACCTGAAAACCAGAATATAAAAGAAATGAAGCCTTTATATAGTATAGCAGATAAGCTCTTACATTACAAACAGCTGTTTTCACAGAGATCTCCGGAATAACATTTGGTAGAAATTCTTCAGAATTGTTACAATATGAGTGTACAAGCAAAGTCTTTTCTGACACGAGTATGTTTGCAGCACATTAATAATGTACTGTTTCTATGAACACAGTCCTACTGTAGTATAATTGAGTATTTAATAAAACATAACAACATCTTTTAAATCTACTCTTTCTTTATTTGTATTACTTTTAGTAGCACATTTGTTTTCATATTACCGACAGCCCAAATTTCACACCCTCAATTTGTGGAAAATATAAAGCATCAAATAAATATGCATTTGCAAAGATACAACCTCAATTACACATATGGTTGGCAGTTTGCAGCCGTCTTCTATCACACAGAACATTACAGTTATGTGCTGCTTCTCATTTCCAGTTGCGATTACGCAACTTGAGACACTAAATATCTCAGAAGAAAGAGACACACACCAAGTGTGTAAAGTTAAAAAGCCTGATTTATTGACGCCAAATCAAATGTGAAAAATGTTAATTCCTGCCCGTGAGGTTGGAGAGGTGGGGACAGCAATGACTGTACCTGAGGCTGGAGAGTTGGGGACAAATTTAAACAGTAGTGCTGAGGGCAGTGATTCTTCGTGTTCATGTAAGAATCCTGCAGGTTTTTAGGGAGTCTAATGCGTTGTGTGCATTGCGTATCATTACATTGAAACCATGGTTTTCCATTTGTGGAACACAATTACCAGAGCCGAAAATGTTTTTAATTTGCTATACTTTTTGAGATACAGACCCCTGACCAATTCTCTCATATTACTGAATTACAAATGGTACATTGAAATTTCGTTCTGTTTGATATTTTATTTTAAAACACTGAAACTCAAAATCAATTATTGTAAGGTGACATTGGCTTTATGTTGGGAAAAATTTAAAAAAAAAACTGAAATATCTTGCTTGCATAAGTATTCAACCCCCACACATTAATATTTGGTAGAGCCACCTTTCGCTGCAATAACAGCTTTAAGTCTTTTGGGGTAAGTATGTACCAGCTTTGCACACAGTGTCGGAGTGATTTTGGTCCATTCTTCTTGGCAGATTTGCTCCAGGTTGTTCAGGTTGGTTGGACGACGCTTGTGGACTGCAATTTTCAAATAGTGCCACAGATTCTCAATGGGATTGAGATCAGGACTTTGACTGGGCCACTGTAGGACATTCACCTTTTTGTTCTTGAGCCACTCCAATATTGCTTTGGCCTTGTGCTTGGGATCATTGTCCTGCTGAAAGGTGAATTTCCTCCCAAGCTTCAGTTTTTAGCGGACTGAAGCAGGTTCTCTTGCAGTATTTCCCTGTATTTTGCTCCATCCATTCTTCCTTCAATTTTAACAACATGCCCAGTCCCTGCTGATGAGAAGCATCCCCACAACATGATGCTGCCACCACAATACTTCACTGTAGGGATGGTGTGTTTTGAGGCATGGGCAGTGTTAGGTTTGCGCCACACATAGCGCTTTGAGTTTTGGCCAAAAAGCTCTATCTTGGTCTCATCTGACCACAAAACCTTTTCCCACATCGCAGCTGGGTCACTCTCATGCTTTCTGACAAACTCCAGACGTGCTTTCAGATGGTACTTTTTAAGTAACGGCTTCTTTCTTGCCACCCTCCCATACAGGCCAGTGTTATGCAGAGCTCTTGATATGGTTGACAGGTGCACCATTACTCCACTCCCAGCCACTGAACTCTGTAGCTCCTTCAAAGTGATTGTTGGCCTCTCTGTGGCTTCTCTCACAAGTCTCCTTCTTGTCTGAGCGCTGAGTTTTGAGGGATGGCCTTTTCTTGGCAGTGCCTGGGTGGTGTAATGCAGCTTCCACTTCCTGATTATTGATCCAACTGTGCTCACTGGGATATCCAAACACTTGGATATTATTTTGTACCCTTTCCTAATCTATGCATTTGTATTACTTTATCTCTAACTTCTGTAGAATGCTCTTTGGTCTTCATTTTCCTTCAGATTCACAGCCTGACCAATGATCCTTCAACAGTGGGGTTTTATCCAGAAAATGTGTCAGCAACTTTAATGGTTCACAGGTGGAGGCCAATGGTAAGGTAATTGTGTCCTCGTTAGGGCAATTTCTTTCATCAGTGTAAACTGGGAGCTTCCACAGCACAGGGTTGAATACTTATGCAAGCAAGATATTTCAGTTTTATTTTTCTTAAATATTTCCCAACA
>JAGXEW010000696.1:0-60286 GCA_030684275.1 Acipenser oxyrinchus oxyrinchus
CTGCCCTGGCTGCTGCCACAAGTCCCACCCCTACATAGCTGTGTGATCTGATGCAGTTAGTTAACCCATTTTCTAAGTGCAATAAGGCACTTCAGGGTGTTTGATACACTTTAATATCACAACGCCCGGCGGCTGAAGCACGCATACAGGGCAGGGTGATATTAGAGTATATCACACACCATGTCGTGCCTTATTGCTTACATATATACATACATAGATAGATAGATATTTGCACCTGCTGATGCTGTTTATATATATATATATATATATATATATATATATATATATATATATATATATATATATATATATATATACTTTGTAAGGTATTAATAGTAAAATCTAAGGCACAGGTTTTAGTTTACCTTACAAAGCATTTAAAGTGGGATCCCCTTCACTCACTGTTAAAGGTACAGTAAATACTGCAAGCTTTTATGGTACTTTTACTGTAACACGTTTTGTTTATCACTTTTTATTTATTGTTTATTATTTTGGAATTTCAAAAGGTGTTTGTTCCTATCAGAAAAAAAAATAGTACTTATGGCAATATCGCTGAAATCCCCCACACACAAAGGGACTTATGTTACGGGAATAGTATACAAACAATATATGTCTTTCTATATTGTACAGTAATGTCAATTCATGAATCAATGAAGCCTTTTTTCTATTTTAAAATATACATTTATATGCAGTTATTCCATGAAAATGCCTGATATTTAACAATAGTTGTATCAGAATGATTGTAATACTGAATATTGCACCCAATGTGAAGTCGAATCAGATAAAAAAAGAAGGCTTGGAACAAATAACTTTACAGGTCACTGGCTAGCTACATCTTTCTCAAGTCTTATCAACTCAGTGCAGCATATTTCACATGGCTTCAACTCAACATGAACACACTATTGGAACACATTCTCTCTGCAATCAAAATGAGTCCCATTGTGCATTTGAAACGCATACACTGGGATACAAAAGTTATCTGTGTGAGATCCTAAGTGGATGCACAAGGTGTGCTACCAAGAAAAAGGCGATGCACGTCACCTTTTTTCTGTTTTAGAGAGGAGCTATTTGTAACAAAGATGTATTTCCCTGATTGATGAGAGCTTTGGTTTTATTTTATTGATCTGAACAGCATCAGGTTCTAAATACTGCTGCTCCTTATCTCTAAATTTACATTACTTACTGTAATATTTGCTGAAGCCTGAACCTGTAAACGAGGCAGACACAAAAGAATCTAAAAGTGTTCACCAAGGATGCAGTTACTGATGAATTCAGAAGACCAATTATTTAAACATGAACATAGTGATTATAGCAAAAATTATATTAGAGAAGCAGATGAAACACCTTTCTTAAACAAGACACTAAAGATAAATACCATTTGCATGGTGGCAAGAATCCCTTTAATAAATGCAATGGACCAAAGCGTGAACATTTAGGGATGGGAGAATGCTGTGTTTACTGCAAATTAGAAACTGTTGACTACCTTGGTAATAGCTGGTTATTATTAAGTGTTCCTTGTGACTCAAGTAATTAACGTTTTATTAACAGGATTTAACCTAATGAACGAACATGATGAGGAAGGCAGAGACGTATTGTTTCAAAAACACATGAAAGCTTCAAAGCCAATAAACTGATTGGCCAATTTTCTGCTTAACCATCTGTGAATGGAGGAGTCGTGGAAATGATTAGGTCACTGTGCTGAAGCAGACAGGTCGTATTAGATCATAGTTATTTCCTACTATAAATATAAAGCCAAATGTTTCCATGGCAATATAAAACAAATTTGCCAAGGATGACTGGCAGAGAGTTTTTACCATATATGAAAATTACATAAACATGTTGTATTTGCCTAATCAGCTTACCACCACACACATTTCAGTAGAAATTAAACAAGTGCCAACCAAGGGTTTTAAATAAATGTTCTTAGCTTCACTGGCAATATTAACACTTTATGCAATCAGACCATTTCACCGACCACACAGGATATAATTATATACCAGTATATCCTTAAAGTATAACAAAATAAAATAAAAATAACCAGAGGATTTCAACACAAAAAGGGCTAATGCTAATGAGGTATGAAAACTGATTTTTAAACCTGATTAGGACTCCTTTATCAATCAAACAAACAAATAAATAAATAAATAGATTCATTGAACCTAGACCTGAATCATATCACCAGGAATGTGAGTCTCTTTAGTGCATTTCTGTCTGTAAAAATGTGTAAAACATGAGGCTGGGTCCTATTTTAAAGGAGGGTGATATCTGCTACTGTTTAGATCCATTGCATTTACCCCAAGGTGGGACAGCAATGGTGTCTGTTCAGCTGCATAGCAACAAGTTCAACACAAACAATTCCACATTTAAGTTTAAATAGAAATATAAGCAGTAAGGTTGGTTGGTTGTGCTGATCAATTTATATTTCAAAGCTGATAGTGAGGGGGAAAGAAGTGTTTCATATATATTTGTTTTTTAACAATATGCACACACACTGTCTAATCTTAGAAACTGTAAATTAATAAACGTATGTGGTTCAAAGGCAGCCCAAAACATTACAAGGCCACCAAATGAGTAACAATTAGGTCTGTGTCCTTGTGAAAACAGATTTAAACCCATTTAAATAACAGTGGTTGACTTTTATATCTTTCAGAGAGGATGCTGTTCCCCATGACAGCATATGAAGGGATTTAAACCAATTCATCTGATAGACATTAAGCACATTTTACAGACCAGCCAAAAAACATCTGACAGGTCTAAGCAAAATGTTCCTTCCTTTCACAGGTGGTCTAAATACAAACACACACTGTGATGGGGTGTATCTGGGCTACTGCAACTGTGGTTTTAGGACCATGGTGAGTGGTTGCTGGCGGCCATTTTGGACCCATATGAGAGGTCGGGAGCCACAATGGACACCAGTTTCCAAACAACTGGACACAGGTACAGCTGGTTAAGCACAGGTGTTTATAAACTGAGGGTGTGGGGAAGGAGGAGTGTGGAGAGAGACTACCAGGGAAAGGACACAGGGTAAAGGGAGTTAGACTGTTTCAGAAAACAAATGTGTTAGTAAGTGCTCCAAGGGAGGTAGGATTTTGTTTTTTGATTTTAATTTGTTCTAGTGGATTATTTGTAAATAATAAAAGTGCACAGATCCATTCCCATCCATGGCAAGATATATTATGTTTAGACAACATAATATATGTTTAGATATATTATGTCCATCCCTTCTCACCATCCAACTTGACACTGTCCAGGCTGTAACTCAGGTAGAGCTCTAGCTGAATGTCTCCAGTTAAAGAAGCGCTTATAAGCCTCTTTGGCCTTCCAATCTTTATTCTCCACTGATCTGTGACTTATCCATTTTGGCTTCAGCTTTTCCTCCAGCATCAGGACAGTGGTTCTGATCTGGTGTCCCATCATAAGCTAAACTGCACTTGCACCGATGGCAGCAAGTGGTGTTGCTCTGTAGCACATTAATGCCAAATGGGGATCCTGCTGCTTCAGAATCTGCTTTGCAGTCTGCACAGCCCTCTCAGCGCTCCATTTGCCTGCGGATAATGAGGACTGGTGGTGCTGTGACAGAAGTCATATTTTGCCGGGAACACCTGAAACTCAGCTGCAGTAAATTGTATGCCATTGCCAGTAACTAATTCGTTGGGGATGCTGGCTGCTGGCTGGCTGGAAATCACTGACACATGGGCCAGTTCTATGGGTTTACTTGCATCATAAAATGCTAGAGCAGGAGCAGTTACTAATATGGCCTTGACTGTGTCTAATGCATGTTGCTGAGCATGACCCCACATCCATGTTGCATCTCTTTTAAGAAGATCAGTCATTGGGTGTATGAAGTATGATAAACTGGGCAGACATGTGCCTAAGTACAGGGATGGCTGAAGTGGTGACGTCAGGCCAGATGCAGGAGGAAAACAGGTACTGCAGGGATTTGGTGCAATGGCACTTGCGCCGTTTACTTAAACAACAATAAAATAAAAGGTTTTAACAAAAAAACACACACTTGCACACAGAGCCAAATAAAACAGGTATACAAAACAAAAGCTCGAACACAAAACAAATTAAACAATACGGTTCAGGCTGGGAAAACGCTGTCACTGATCCTGTATGATTTTTGATTTTTGATTTCCTTTCTCCTTTCTCCTCTAGCTCTCGGTCGCTCCTCCGAACACCCATCTTGAACAGGGAGAGCTGCAGACTTTTATTTACTATGGCCGAGGGGTTAACTATCAATTATCTCATTACCCCTTGGCCAAAAGCTGCACAAGTTTAATTACTACTGGAGAGGATGAGCTGCTGACCTCGCCTCAGCCAGAAGCAGGATCGTCAGGAACCCCAGGCAAAGCGGGACCATCAGGCAACCCCAGGCGGCGGGACCGTCAGCAACCCCAGGCGGCGGGACCGTCAGCAACCCCAGGCGGCGGGACCGTCAGCAACCCCAGGCGGCGGGACCGTCAGCAACCCCAGGCGGCGGGACCATCAGCAACCCCAGGCGGCGGGACCGTCAGCAACCCCAGGCGGCGGGACCGTCAGCAACCCCAGGCGGCGGGACCGTCAGCAACCCCAGGCGGCGGGACCGTCAGCAACCCCAGGCGGCGGGACCGTCAGCAACCCCAGGCAAAGCGGGACCGTCAGCAACCCCAGGCGGCGGGACCGTCAGCAACCCCAGGCGGCGGGACCGTCAGCAACCCCAGGCGGCGGGACCGTCAGCAACCCCAGGCGGCGGGACCATCAGCAACCCCAGGCGCGGGACCGTCAGCAACCCCAGGCGGCGGGACCGTCAGCAACCCCAGGCAAGCAGGACCGTCAGCAACCCCAGGCGAAGCGGGCCCTCAGGCAACCCCAGGCGAAGCGGGACCGTCAGCAACCCCAGGCGAAGCAGGACCGTCAGCAACCCCAGGCGAAGCAGGACCGTCAGCAACCCCAGGCGAAGCGGGCCCTCAGGCAACCCTAGGCGAAGCGGGACCGTCAGCAACCCCAGGCGAGCGGGCCCTCAGGCAACCCCAGGCGAAGCAGGACCAAAGCAACCCCAGGCAAAGCGGGACCATCAGCAACCCCAGGCGGCGGGCCCTCAGGCAACCCCAGGCGGCGGGACCGTCAGCAACCCCAGGCGAAGCAGGACCATCAGCAACAACCCCAGCAGAAGCAAAAGAGACAGTTCTCCCAGGCGAAGCAGCACAGCAGGCAGCCTCAGGCGATGTGGAGCAGCAGGCAATCCCAGGGGATGCGGAGTATCAGGCAACCCCAGGCGATCCAGATGTGGCGTCCCTGGGCGGTGACATGCTGACATCCCTGGGCGATGGCAAGCAGGAGACCCTGGGCGACGGCAGCAGCAGACCCTCGGGAGGCGAGGCTGGGAGGGGAGCCCCTGGCCAAGAAGGCGGCAACGGGAGCTCCACTTCTCCCTCTAGCGGTGGAGGTGGGAGCGGCAATCAGTCCTCCCACGGCGGTGGAGGTGGAACCAGCAGGCACTCTACCTCTGCTGGTGGAGCTGGGAGCGGCAAGCAGTCCTTCCACGGTGGTGGAGGCGGAACCAGCAGGTATTCTCCATCTGCTGTTGGACACGTGGGCTGAGGACGTTCGCCTTCCCCTCTTGGGCTGTGGACGCACCGACTCGGGAGCAATAGACTGCACACATGTGCCACTAACCCCTCCAGCTCATTCAGAGCATCTGTATAGGCCCATGAGCTATTGTGTGTTAATTGTCTAATAATAATAATAATTAAAATAAAATTTAAAAAAACTAAAATAATTTAGTTTCAATTTAAAATAATCTTTTATTTGCATTGTACACCAGTGCGTACAATGCAGCAGCATGATTTATTTTATGCTACCAGTAGGCTAAAGTACAAAAAAAGTGCGCTAGGTATTCATTTGATTTTACTACTGTACTGTATACTGTATAGGCCTACTGTACAGATTTATATTTTTACATAATGTAATGTGTAGCCTACCCAAAACACATTAGTGTTATTTCAGCACAATGATTTATATTTAAAATACATCAAACTGTAAATGTATGTGTGTGCGATTTTATTGTATTGTTTTTAAACCTGACCCCTCTTTATGTCGTACAAACATGTCCAGTTTAGTGAGGGGCTAATGCATGATTATGAAAAGGAAGAGAACATTCTCCTGACATAGGATGTTTCTGGGACAATGCGGATATCCCTCATTTGCAAAGTGAGGATCAAAGTAAAAAGGAACTAATGTGCAAATTAAGAGAGTAGATTAGGTTTTTCTGAGGCAGACTGCAACCAATGAGGGATGTGTTTGGAAGCAATGAAGGGCTTTTTACAAGTAGGAAAAACAGATTAACCGATAAAGAAAATGCATTTTTTTGTCAACAGGAGACAGTAATATACCCTACCATCAACTATGATAAAGCCTTCCATCACAGGCATTAGTTATGCTGATTTTAGCTGTACCAACATTTTAAAACAGACAGAACTTCAGTCAGCAAAAGTAAAGTATCGACTACGTTTTTATATAGGACGCTTTTTGATTATCTTTTGTAGTGTTAGTCAATAGCTTCCATATTATTTCTATATTCTTGCACTACACTTGCCTTTTGTGTCTGTAACATTCCGAATGTATTCAATACTATTAAACATATTATGGTAGGCCATTGACTAGACATGTATAAACATTTGTACCAAACCACCTAAGCAAGCAAAGTGTATCAATTAAAATATTTGAAGTGCTCTCACTAAACCTATTATACAAAGTATTTGCTATGGTTAACTGTCAGACTCTTATATTATCTGCAGTGCACTGCATTGACATATCATTAAAAATACACAATAAAAAAAAAGCAATGTGACCATGGACCATCTAAACCCAAATCGTCAGCCAAATCCTATTTCATGGTCATAGCTATCCTGTTGTGATAAAAGCATTTACTGAAATTAATGCCTTCTAATTAATCAGTGCGATGAAGCAAGACTGCTGATCAGGAAATCAGAAATAGAGGCTTAGTCACCCAGAGCTGGCAAATCTCCAATATTCTGTGAATCAAAAACAACATTGTCTCGTGCCTGATGTAAGCATGTCTGTTCCTGTAATTGTGTGCAGCAAACCCAAAGAAATCCTATTACTGTGTCATTAAATGAATCCTACTGCCAAAGCAACTGTGACAGCCTAAAATAGACTTCAATCATTTGCATTTAAAGATGTTATGTTTTCGGCTTCATTTTGAAGCGCTTATGTCTGCATTGTTACCGCTTGTAAGCTATGTGCACTTACCCTTGATTGTATACTATAGAATTTCACAAAAGTCACTTTACCAGTTCACATGGCAGGTAGCAACTTTACACATATTAGTAACAACATTAGAAGTAGGGAGGTATGATTGATAGCTTGAAGTGTTGTCATAGCATTTGCATAGAAAATCCAAATTGTCATTCTTGCTGTCAATCAAATGGTATTTGCACTTATCCATCCTTATATAAATGTTGAGGCCACTCTAAGGGCTGGTAACCCCCCTACAGGTGCAGAATTTTCTGCATGAACCCCTGATAAGACCACATGCAAGTTACTTCTGGTTCTTTAAGGAAAGCATTGAATGACAAAGTTGATAGATGCCAGTCACCATGAGGTGATGTGTTGTGGGTAAATTTATCATAACGATGCAAACTGCTGTGGAAGCAAAATACAGTCACCTTGATGCAGGGTATATCTATTGGAACATTTTCATGATTTGTATTTATTAATTTCCTATTTTGGTATCATTCACAACATTCTGGGACAACTTGAATGCCCATAAATAGTCCATTTTAGCATTAACACGCCAGTAAATATAGTAAATATATTGCAATACTTTGATAATGCGAAAAAGAATCAACACTGCCACAGTGTAACATGTAAGAAGGGTCTGTGGAGTCATGGGGGTTATAAGATCTCATAAACACGTTTCGTATTCATTTTTGATCATTTGGGGGGGGGGTCAATCTGAGGATTAACTTGTTTCCCAAATGGTGTTTTTATTAAAGTCATAACATTACTGTACAGAAAACATAGGGGTCTATTTTAATAATCTAAACAATGGCAGATCTAAACACTTCAGCTATTTAACATTATATTAATCCAGGTGTTTTGTTTTTTTGTTTTTTTTTGCCAAAGGCTGACTTAATGACCCACTTATTAACATTACTACTTACTATAAAATAAAGTGAAAAGCGGTCCGTAAAAAATCAGGTTTATAAATATTAGGGTTGTACAAATTAAGATTGCCACTGTTTAAATTATTCAATTATTGGAGCATTGGCATGGTTCAGGATGCAGATTAATGAAGTAGCTGCCATATCTTTAAACCCTGTGCTGAGTCATACCTTTGGCTTGTGTTTATTTCCTTCACCTCCCCTCTGCCACCTGTGCTACAATGTCTTCCCTTTGGGGACAATGACTCTCACCACCTCCTCAGAGGTGTCGCTTTACACTTTACTGTTCTTCACAGCATTGCCAGAAATTATGATGCCATACTGTGAACTGAAAGTCTCAGCACAGAGTTCCCACCCACACACTTACCCACTTACTGCATTTTTTTACTCTTAGAACCTAAAGTAACGAAGCCAAATACAAACTGATAAATTACAGCACAGCACAATTTGGCAACCAACTGGGAGACAGAGTGACTGGCTGTAGAGCTCTATGGGGCGCCAAGTGTAAAAAAAAAAAACGTCAACATTTTTTTTTTCTCAGATTTAGCTTAAATCTTGTATTTTTTCCCAGATTTAAACCAAAAATGCCTATTCTTTTTTTCAGATGTATACATCGCATGAAAAACATTTAAATAAATGTTTAAATGTGTACTTTCAGGTATAATTTATAAATCTGAAAATATTTAGCAAAGTTTCAACATTTAAATCCAGGATGTGAAATAAATCTCCAGTTTTTAAATGGTTTTGTTACACTTGGGGAGCCGAGATTTAGCTGATAAATTAAATCTTTGGTGTTTGCAAATGAATCTGTTTTTTGTTAAATAAATGTTTAATTTCAAAATAAATATATAAATTGACTGCTAAATCTAGACATGCAATTTTTCAGATTTATAAATCTGATGAAAAACATTTAAATGTTTAGTTTCAAAATAAATATACTGTATAAGTTGACTGCTAAATCCGGTCATACAGTTTTTAAGATTTATAAATCTCTTAAATAAATGTTTAAATATATACTTCCAGATATAATTTATAAATCTGAAAATATTTAGCAAAGTTTCAACATTTAAATCCAGCATTGGAAATAAATCTGAGAAAAGAGCTCCAGCTTTTAAATCTGTGTTTACACTCGGCAAGCACATTTAGCTAAATGTCCGTTTTACATGTTTCTTCAGTCTAATCATGCAGATACGAGTGACAGGCCTGTACTACTAAACAGGGTATGCATATTATGTTGCCCAGAAAAATGTCAGCTCTAAATAAATCTCTGTTAAATACTTCCTGTAATGAGATTAACAAATTTGCTAATACAGCAAATGCTATACTACCCAAACTTTCCAAGATTAGAATGGGACTCTCTATGCCTTCTAGAAACGGTGCAGCATAAAACAATATAGAGTCATAGGTTTCTCTTATATGCTTTTTTAATAATACTGTTCCATAACACAATAATTTTGTTTAAACGCATTTTTTATTTCTTTATTTTTGTATGGGCCTGTATTTTTGCTCCCTTTCTCACCAGGGATACTAGAAATCTGTTTGTTGTGGGAAGATTCGCTATTTTGCCAGATATTTCTTGTTTTTATATTTTGTGGGAAAGTCAGTTTTTGGCAACATAAGCAAGACAGTTCCCTTTCAATTCTCAGACGACCACCAACCAATACTTTTGGGATATGCCTGCCTTAGGTAATAGCATTTTATGTCAGAGCTGCTGATAGGCCCCTCCGTGGAGTGACCTTGGTCCCGCCTGCCAAGGGAATAAGTAGTCGCTCCACGGAGCTCACTTCCTCTTTTGCCTCTCACCTACGGTAAGGTATGCTTCTGTGTCACTAACCAGAGTGATTTTCGAAAAGAGCTCCTCTGAGTCGACTGTAATTCCCTTGCATTCGTGCTGAGAGCCGGCTTTCCGCTCTCGTGGAATCAGCAGCTCCATTTGAGTGTCTTTTTCCTTCTTCTTACGGTCTGCTTCGCTTGTGTCACAGGCCATCTTTTCTATGGCTGCCTGTCGTATGAGTGTGACTGCCTGTGCAGTATTGGTGTGTGCTTGTGTTGTCTTTCAGCCTACACCTTGAGGGAGAACACCGCTCCTCCACCAGGACTCGGCTTGCTGCTCCGTCGTTGAGTGACTCTGTTGTTCGCACAGCTTGGGCAAAAAAAACAGTCAGTCAGCCGTGTGTTCCTCCATCGGGGCTGTGCTTTAGCCTGCCCCGCTGTCAAGTCTTGGTTCCATGCTTGCACATCTTGCAGGGCAAACATGCCCCAGGTTGATGGGCATACATTATGTGTGCGGTGCTTGGGTGTCCAGCATGTCACTTCAGCCCTAGATGATGAGACATTCTGCGACATCTGTGTGGTTTTCCAGCCCTGGGTGCTTCGCAGAAGGCTTAACAGGGCCTATGACTGAGCCATCTGAGGCCCTAGGAGCCCCAGTTCCCCCCCTCCTCCAACTGTCCCAGAACCCCTCGCAGGGTATCCCCTGCGCGCAGGCTCAGCCGCCACCCTCTCGCAGACACGGGTGAAACGCTCGAGACAGGTGAGGGACATTATGGACTGATGGCCCAGGTTCTGGAACTGTTGACACGGCAGACTGCTGCCACACCAACCACGGCTCCTCCAGTGCCTGTCCCATTACCAGCCCCTGTCTCCCCCAAGGGAGTTCAGAATGAGCTGGAATTGTCTGCACGGATGGCAGAGGAGGAGGACACGCTCTCTATAATGGCCTCCTGGAACAAGGACTCCTTCCCCACTGAAATGGAGGAAGAGGGGGAACCTGCGATCTCTACCGAGGCAGAGCCCAGCTCTGAGGTTGCCTTGGAAGCTACCGCGCCTCCGTTTTCGAGCGCCATGTCAGCCCTGACGGGATGTGCTGCAAACTTTTTGCAGGTCCCTTGGGCGACAGCACCTGAGCCACACCGGTCCGTGTTCAGGACTCAGGTTGTGACACCTTGCCCTCAGCCCTTCCCAGCATTGTCCGATTTCATGGAGGAGGTACACTCCTCCTGGGATCGTCCAGCCTCAGGGCCCAGTGTGCTGAAGCAAGTGGCCCTGCTCGCTTCTTTAGGGGGTGCGGACAAGCTGGGCCTGGTGGGTTTTTCCCCAGTGGACTCCACCATTGCGGCCTTGGTCAAAGCTCTGCTGGTGGGGGGCTTGCCCAAGGACCATGTGTGCCGAACCCACAATGCAGGGTCACGGAGACGCATTTGAAGTGGCCTTACGCAGCTGAAGCACAGGTGACTCACCTGGCGAATACAGTGAGTATCCTGACTGCCTATTTGGATGGCATACTACGGGAAGCCCTGGGCCAGAGCCTGGCAAGCATGGTGGTGGTTATGGCTGTCACAGGCAAGGGTCCTGAACACGGGGGCGGAGTAGCGCAGCCACTTGCCGAGATGGCTCGAGTTCTTGGTGAGAGCAGTCTAGGATCCCTCTACTGCTGGCCCAAAAGTATGCCCCAGCGATTCTTTAACAACATTTGCCTTTTCTGGACAATACAAAATGTCCCTGACTCATAGGCTTTCCTAGAGATCTGGAGAAAACATACTGTAGGGCAATATTTATAAAGCATGTGCTAATTTAACAGTCCCTATAGGCAGTTCAGATGTTTATTTTTGATTTTGGTTGAAAATGCTTTATGAATATGGACCATATTGAAACAAAACTCATATTAAATTATACATTTCTAATAGGCTTACTTTACCATTCCATATTCAGATAACAGCTTTGTTGTAAGATACATTTTCATTCCATACATGTATTATAGCACTAGATTTGCTTGATTAACGAATTTACTGATTTTCTTCGATCTTCATTTTTCCATTAAAGCAGAGAATGAGTGAAATAGACCTTTATGCCTTAAAAAACAGACTTTTTATGCCATTGAGAAACATCTCATTTAGCGAAACCCCTTTATCATATTCAACATGCAACAAAACCATGGTTACCAACATTGTAATTGAAATAACGTTTGGTCACAGCAGAGCTATACATATAGATAAAGATCCTACACACATTTAAAAATTGTCTCAAATAAACTGCAGAAACCGCACCATATAAAAGTGTATTACACAGACTTTTATAGCATAAATTTACAGGTAAAACTAATATGCACAGAACAAAACTAGAGATAGTTGAACAAAACTAACTTCCACTTACTATTCGAGTCTGAGGTCCGCCCTCTCCTGCTTGAGCACAGCTCGACTCACTGGAAGACAAGGCAGATGAGCCCGCTTCGTCCTGTCGCGGAGACTTCAGCCATCGGTCAGGGTATTGTGCACAATATTGATTAAGTGTTTTCCTCTTGCGTCCCAATTTCAAATCAAACTATTAACTGTCACTGTATACCTATAGCAAAAGCTTACTTAGATGTTAACCTGCTAATTTCAAAGTAGCCGCTTTGAATGACAGGCGCTGTAGCTGGCAAATGAAAGTGCACAGGGTGCAGGTCTTAATGATTGACAGTCATTTAAACAAATGAGAGCATTCTAGCACTGCTTCAGTCAACAAGATCTGTCAGAACAGGATGAAATGACTGACAGTGAAACTACAGTAGCCTATTAAGGGACCACTGAGTTGACTGACAGCGACATCTAGCCATTCAGAGCGGAACGGAGACGGGACAGACAGCAAGTATAAAAACTACACAAACTAGAGATGATTTCTAAATGATTATTTTTTGGTAAGAAAATAAAAAGCGTAGTGAGTGGTTTTACAGACGTTTATCCTATATAAATTTATTTCAGTCTAACTATAACAAAATGTTTTTTTTTGTTACTATTTCATTATCGTTTTACATTATTTTTTAGTTATAGTTATTATAAACGGATATGATTTATGTTTGTTAATAGACTTTTTCGTTATTGTTAACTAAAAAAACACTGCTCTGGATGTGGCATTCTTACCTCATTTTATAAAGTTTCATCGTTTTTATATTATACAATATTAATAACTAAATAATAACTAATAATAACGCAAGCATAAATAAATCAAACATGCCAAGTTTTGTATCAATAGTGTGTCCTGGAATATTGTGATTACATACTGGAGTTCATATATGCTTGTAAGGTCTATGATGAAAACATTGATTGGCTATGCTAAAAGTCACTTCAGGCTCACATTTTAGGGCCCCTCCACTTTTTGTCCTATAATTCGAGCACTGATCAACTGTTATGTGGGTTAAGAATATAAAACCTGGTAGACTCCTAAACTAAGTAGAAATATACAGCCATGGCCAGAAGGTTTGCATCACCCTATAGGATTGTAACAGGGCGAGCAGCCCTGTACATTGTTTTGTTTATTTTAGTTTAGAACGGGGGTTCCCCCTCCGCCCCTGTGTTATTTTGTATTTGTATTATGATTTAGTATTATATTTATGCCGGCGAGTGCCGCGGGGCTTATTATGTATTTTGACGGTGTAGCCGTTTGTTTATTTTGTTATTGTTTAGTAATGTGGATGGGAAGCCCCATCCACAGTAAGTAATTAAACTTCGTGCAGAAGGTGGCCATCTCCCAATTAATTAGGTGATTTAATTTGTTGCTAATCGGGAGATGGTCACCTGTTATAAAGCCTGCAGCTCTCCAACTCAGGGTGGGTGTTGTAGGAGCCGGAGAGAACGAGCGGAGCGGTCGTGTGAAAACGAAACTAAATTAAATTATAACATACAGGAACAGTGACAGCAACTGCCCAGCCTGACCTGTATGGTTTATTTATTATTTATTGTTTTTTGTGTTCGAGATTTGTTTTTGTTTAACCTTTTATTTTGCTCTGTGAGCGTGTTTTTTGTTCAAATATTTTATTTCTTTTTGTTATTTAAAATAAAATGGCGCGAGCCTTTAAACTGCAGTACTTGCCTGGTGTCAGTTTTTGTTCCTGCTTCTGCCGTGACGTCACCGCTCAGTCACCCTGCCACAAGGATGAACTAATTTTGCTTCATAAAGTCGAATGAAACCTGCTGAATAATGTTAATATTAACATATTGAATTACATACCGTTTTGTAGTTTTCCATATACTTACCGAAAAACTGACAAAAATGCGACATTTTGAACTCTAACATGAAATACTGTAGTCAGTACAGCAGTCTCCACATACAGGAACGCTTCCTAAGAGAACACTTTGGCTAAGAGAACACCCTTGGGGTGAAACAGATTAACTTCACTTATAAGAAAACCTTTTTGGCACCGCTAGCAATTCATTCCCAACTGATACAGTACTGTTTTGTAACCTGATAACACATCATCATCAAACTTAAATTCAAATGGTTTATTCAATTTTTTTCAAATGTGACTTGTCATCACGAGAGTGTCTTGAGGCACACTGATTGGTTTATTAAATCCTTCCAAAACTGCCGTCATATCATTGCCTCATTTTGTATTCTGAGAATTCCACCCCTGCCTTTTTGTATATTCATATACACATGTATATATGTCCTTCCACACAAGGGATACCATTGCTGGTACCCATGGTAGTGGCAGCCACCAACCACTGCAACTGCCTGTGTGTTTTAATGTAATTATTTTCAAGAACACCTAGCATTTAATTAATAGAGGGTTATCTGTGTACTAATCTCTGCTGCTTTTTACTATAAAATGTGTCACAAATGATGTTTCCCTAGATCAATCAGGAGTTTAATTGAACATACAGACCTGTGTAATACATTTAAACCTTTTTTCATTGATTAAACATCGGACAGCTGGAATATTATTGCGAGGTTAGGATGAGTGCCCTCACCAGGCTACCAGACAGAGAAGGAAAACAGCAAAATCAATAAGCACTTTATTCTGCCCACAATGGACATATCTGGAAGCAATAGAGAAAACTTGGTTCAGTGCAGCAGTTGGATGCCCACGCTCATGTCTGCATCAATCGTGACTACCCTTATCCCAGTGAAACTGCCACCCTCACTAAATGCAAAGTAAAAGTAATGACTTCAAACAATGAAAATGCACTTTTGGCAACGTGCCATTTAGCCCCCATGCTGATCTACATATCACTGGCATGCATAATTAATAAGAAACTAATAACTGATCCTCCACACAAACCTGCAGTGTCTTTTCAACAGAGGTTTCTATGAGCATCCCCTGTTGGGTCAATGGGACAATTCCTGTACACTACAGCATTTTCTGTTTTAAAAAATTAATTGAAAGGGTGTTGATATAAACAGTGACGTCAGAAAGTCATGGGCAGAGTGTATACCTGCTTTTCAAACACAAGGAACCTTACACTTCAGTGACTTGAGATAATAGGCCATATATTTCTGGTACTGTCATTTGTAGTTGCTATCATATAGAGGAGTGAATGGGTTGACCACCAACTGGGCAGAAGAGCTCAGTGGTAAAATAATTGCAGGGATTGCATCTGTGGCAAGGTGCAATGCTATATTTTCTCTCCCCATTTTCTAATTTTGAAATGGCTCTAAAGATCCAAGGGTAAAGTGTTTTCCTTACTCCCCAGCTATTTTTCTTGTTTACTAAGTAACACACTTTGAAAAATACAGGAGCTGCGGCTGAACTGGATATTAATATACAAAATAACAGCAGTAAGATAAAATACATACATAAACATTCAAGTTTTACACACGAATCTGCTTTACGTTTGTTCTTGTCATTTTGCAATAAAAATATGTTTTTGAATCTCACCACAAAAACACTGTGTTTTCTATCCACATGCTATGACTTGTCTAGATGACGTGCAGTGATCAATTTTCTGCACAAGCGAAAAACAAGCACAGAGATGAATAACCAGATGAGGCCTCAAACAAAGCTTTATATCTGCTCATAGTTAATTAACCATGCATTACGGGTTTCTAAAGCCAACTCTTATTGCTTCATTGTGTTCCCCATGTTCTATTTGTGGACTAGCATGTGTGGTTATACCCCAAGCCAAGCGACTAGTATGGCATAATAACACACAAGTGTGTGTTGGCCTGTGATTTTCCAGTTTCCATGCCACTGATAGGGAAAATGAAGTTCCAGTTGCTGCTACAAATACAAGCATTTCATTTTTATGAACAGCAGATTCTCAGAATGTTATGCTCTGGTGATGAAATGAGGAAGGACTCCTTGTCTAGTACACACAAAAATGAATTTTGTTATGGAAACGGTACAATCATTTCATCAGCGGGCTGTTTCTCCATAATAACTTGATGTATGAAATGTCTTTTTAGGTTAAAATGTATTTTCCTAATTTCAAACAGGCTTCGGTGTGTTTTAAAACAATGTATCAATGTGCCACAAACTTGGTATTAAAATATGCCTTTTTTATTCCCACAGCGCAGCACGGCACAGCATTGGTATACCTTTAAGTGCTCCCTGCAGAGCCACCAACAATACTGCAGAACGTAGGGTTCATTGGAGGACTGCTGACCCCAGTCCCAACCTTGCTTGGCTTCTGGGATCTGGTGTCAATGCTTCTTGTTTATTTTCAGAAGCTTGAAAGCTCTTCAAACTGGGAAAGTTATACAATTCGGAAAAAACAATTATTGCATTTTAAAATGCATTGTTGGCCAACATCTTAGAAAGTAAAAACTAAAATGTTATATTTTCTAAGATGTTAAATAAGCATTAGTAACTAGGATTCTCGACATTTTCAGATGTCAACCCTTGAGTAACCAAAACAAACAGGTAATGAATTTTCTCACAACAGCTGTATGGGAAATATCTGGCTTATTCATAACTTTTATGGGAACACTATTTGAAATACAGGATTACCTGTTAGGAATTTGTCCCCAGTGTTATATTTCCTGTTATTCTAAATACACTGAATTGTTTTTAGCTTCAGCTGCAGCCCCGGATTAAGTAACAGCACAGGCCTGTCTATAAGTTTGTCAGAGATCAACACAATCCGTATTTTAATATAATGATGGCAAGGGTTAGTCAATTGAACTTAATTGGACTTTTTTAAAAGTATTCTGCTGAACAGTGGCACCATCTCTTAATACTGTAAATATTCCTGCAGGAACCAAATGCACTGAATTCCTTCAGGCTATTTTCCAAATGATTCAACTGTTTTCCAAAAGTATCAGCTCACACCTGTCGGTGATTTAGTTTATTTTAGGTTATTTATCATCTTATTAGCATATTAGCATATTACATTTGAGAATGGATAGGAGTACTTAGGGCGGTTTTATATAATAATGAGCATAATTTATAGAGCGAGGGGGGGTCTATCCCTCATGAAAGTCAATTTAAAATAAAATATGCCTTTTAAACTGCTTAATGATTTTAAATTGTGCATGATAATGATCCAATGCTACAGTTACAAAATAAATAATATGAGTGGCCTGGGGTAGAGGGGGTGCCAGTGTGCAAATAATCATTATATCTTTATTACAAAAACTATGTGACTGCAATATTCCTGATTTTATAACTGCTCATTGCAATTATTGCTGAATCTGATGTCTCCATGCACTACTAATTCAATTGAACTGTAAAGATTTCAGTTTAATATTTTGTGGTACTGCAATTTCATGGTCATAAATTATAAATATGTGTGTGTGTGTGCGTGCGTGTGCGTGTGCGTGTGTGCATGTGCGTGCGTGTGCGTGCATGCGTGCGTGTGTGCGCAGGTGTGCGTGTGTGGGTGTGCATGTGTGTGCGTGTGTGTGTGTGTGTGTGCGTGTGTATGTGTGTGTGTGTGTGTCTGTGTGTGCGTGTCTGTGTGTATGTGTTTGAAGGTATAACTGCAGTATATGAAAACGAAAATTAAATGTTGTTTGTGTGGATGTACCCAAAAAGTTTAAATGATTAAAAAATAATTTATTTCAGGATGTTTCAGAAAAAAATCTTCAGCTGTGTAGAAAGAAAAGCAAACACAGTGCAGGAAAGTTGTGGGTATATTATTATTATTATTATTATTATTATTATTATTATTATTATTATTATTATTATTAATTAATTTATTTATTTATTTATTTATTTATTAGCAAACGCCCTTATCCAGGGTGACTTACAGTCATAAACAAAAATACATTTATATGTGTACTTTATATATTCCTGTGACAAACAACATTTCCTATTCTTGTTCTATATTCTACAAGGGCCACACTGATAGCATTGTGACTAAATGTATATATGAAAGGATCTCTAAGCAGTTCTGCTTTAGGTACAGTATGTGCAACAACCAAGGCCATAACCAAAGCTGGCATTCTATTGGGACTACTGCACTACTTTGGGTCTTGTTTAGAAAACCTATGTTCTTCCAAAGCAAATCTATCATCCTAGGGTGAGAAATATTTTTTTGGAAAACGTAATCGTTTATTTAACTACTATTTTAAATATACTACTTTTAACGAGTTAGAAGTATTAAAATAAACTTAACAAACTTTTCTATGAGAAGTCTTTATCTGTGTCTTTGTGTAATAAATACATTCTCCTGAAAACATTTGTCAAGTTTCTTTCAGTGCTTCTATATATCTTATGTTTGTGTGTTAAAGTTGTATGTATGGGATATTATTATTGTTGAATCCAGATGTAAAAACATGTTCTTAGAAGTACTTAGAAGAATAACTGCTGGGTAGGGTGTTTGTTTGGAAAGTGTACCTCAAAAGGCTTTGGCAGTTTAAAAAAACTAAACCATACTTTTACAAGAGAGACAATAGAGATCTATATTCATGCAGCTTATTAAGCTTAAAAGGTTGCAGTAATCAAAGGCCATGAATAAGCCTGATATGTATGATGTATTGCCATATATATTGAAATACCATCAGAGAAGACACTCATAATTTCCACATCATGTTGACGAATATGTACCAGTCGATAGTTTTGTAAATAGCAAGTTTGAATAGTTGTATAGATCTGGTAGTTTTCAAACTTGGCTTCTGGTATTGTATGGTCATGTCGCTGCGAAAGTATTTTGTTGCCCAGTGAAAAATCGCATCACGTCTGGTGTGTGGCAGTAAAGTTGCCAAGCGGGATCGGGCTTGGTTGGAATTTGAGAGTCGCCGGTTGGAATTTTGAATAAAGGCCCGTACTTTAACATGGGTTGTGCTTGTTTTGGTATTGTTTGGTCTTGTTTTGAAGAACGTGGTTGCTATTTTTCTGTCAGTTATCTGGCAACCCTGTGTGGCAGCCTTAAGGCTTGACAGCTTTTTAAAGCTGGAGAAATTCAGCACAACAATAAAAATATAAAAGAAATACAAATATATTAGAAGTGAGAATGTGTTTAAAAAAGGGCCTCAACAGCATATATTTTGGGAGCTATGGGCATTTTTTGTTGAGTGAGTCTTGCATGCACAAAGCATTGGTAAAGTGGATAAGTGAATGTGTTTTTTTTATAAAAACAATTGAAGATGAGGAACACAAAAGCACTAGGAGCCGGTGTGGATAAAGGTCTAGTATGTGTTTTTGGGACAGACATGATTAATAAAGTATTTGAAGGGTCAATCTTCTGAATTTGGAATTACTTTTATGAACTTTCCATAAATCTGATTCATGCAGGGGAAATACCCACAAAAGGATGCTACTTTTAGTTTCAAACGGTTATGCAAAAAACAGATTCACAAGCAGAGGTGGGAGTAGGAAGTGTGGAACTAACAAATGATGTAAGTTTGTAAGCTATACACTAAATATAGTGAAAACCTATTAATGCAATTGTATATTTATATGGAACAATTAGATTCTCTTCACAGAGAATTAGATTAATATTGGCAATGACAGAGGTATCCATGTATTAATTGCTCTTAATTACTTGTGAATTCAAACATGCAAATAAAACCTGGAATTCCCTATTGAAAACTAGTGAAAACAGATGGACAGCCATACAGCGATGGGATGTGATAAGCTGTAAAGATAACACAAACACAGTGGGGTAACTTATTTAAAAAACAACGTGCCAGTAAAACATCTCATTAATCTGAAGCTTGCTACAACTGCTTAGTCTGAAACAACTAAACACGATCCAGTGCTAAAAGAGCTATAAAAACACATTTGAGTCATGTTTTTTAATTTTCTTTCTGGTAGATAATAGCATTAACATTCTCTGCAGCAGGGACTCCTGCCTTTTGTTAAGGACCCTAGACTTTCCACAGTCAACTATCAAGCAGGAATGACGGCTGTGTCAGACATTAATGCTTAAATAAAATATAGTGTAGCCTCTGATACAGCATGTAAAACAGTGGCACAAAAACTTTCAAGCATTCAGACATTAGATGGACTATTTCTGCAACTGTGCTTGAGGTCTCTCAACAGAAGTCTAAAAAGGACATCTTATAGACAGAAAGTTTAGATGACACTATTCTTTTTGGATGTGCTTCTGTGTTTTAATAATAAAAAGCTACCAGTCACTGTACATTTGGTGATCATAAACTATTTCTTTCTTTTGGATGACAGGGTGGCATGTGCTTTTACTTGAAGTCAAAATGCTTTAATTCCCTGGAGAGAGATATGAATTAACAAATTATTTGAATAATGACGAATCTTGGTCAAGTCTTTCTAAAAATGCTACTTGATTGCGTGACTGTTTTCAGTTTAAGCGTGTGGCTGGGTGTAATCAGGAAATACAGCACACGTCAACAGAAACCAAAATAAAATATTTAGTCACGCTCGGTACTTTTCAACAGCGTTTCTCTTCGTTTCAATGCCTTACGAATCACGATGACAAAACCAACAGCCATGGTTTTCAGTTTTTGTCCTGTGTCTGCACTTTACTATGAGGTTGCATTAGTATCTTCCATTAAACACCCCTTCCCTCTTCCTCCTGAATATCGCCTCCCTCTGTATGTGTTTGTAGCCAATAGTGACGTTTTATTTATCAATTGTAGCCCCAAAGGCTACCATGGGTGTCTCCTGATTGTCATAGTAGCCTTTTCTCTTCTTTTTCTGCTATCTTCAGCAGCGTGTTGTCTCAAGCGACTGAGCGCTGACAAAACTTCAAATGATAAACCACGCCCCTTTATCTCCTTATTGGTCCTATCACTAGATGTATTTGCATGGCTCTAATCTTAACCATTTCATTGGACCATCTAGTTTTCCATCACAGAGCAGGGTGACTGTTTCAGGGTAAAGTAAATGTGCTGGCACTGGCAGCAAGAACCCTGATTGCAGTTAACAGAGGGTGGAATCTGGCTAATTATTTTACATTTGAAATTAAGAAAAAAAAAAAAGGAAAAAGCAGTCTAAGGATTTAACTGAATACTGTTCAAGAAATGCGTCCTGCACGGAAATGGTGGACTATTTGCACGATAAGCATCCTTTTGATTGTCTATAAGACAAAAGAAATATCAAGAACTGAAGAGCACCAGGAAGCGCAACTCATAGGGTATGATCTATTTTGTTCTATGTTGAATACAACTGAAACAAATAGACACATTCATGTAAATCGTTGAATTTTTCATACTCACTAGGAGTTTTATAATTTTAACATTAAGGTACCGGTTTGTTATATATATATATATATATATATATATATATATATATATATATATATATATATATATATATATATATATATATATATAGCGTGTGTGTGTGTGTGTGTAAGATTGTGTGTAAGATTTTAATCAAATATGTTTTCTTTCCAAAAGCTGCATTTGCTATACAAGACTAAGACTTTTTTAAATTGAATGAATGAATAAATAAATAAATAAATAAATAAAATGACTGGAACACGTTTAATCGTGTTATTATTTTGCCAGTGTTACATAAATATATTGGCCATTCCATTAAACAATTGCATTGAGGGTGTGCATATGCCTTTGTTTGCAGGACATTTGCATTTCAATGACTACACCGAGAGTTTGAGTATTTCAATTGTAAAGGATATTTTAGGCAGCTGGGCTCACTTTATTTATTGATTGATTTATTTTTTCATAAAGGTATGTTTAACTTTAGTGTTTACCTCGTGAACAATATATCGTTATAACGCAGATGTCTATTTTGTACCCCTCCCTACGTTTTAGTAGATTTTTCATGAAACAGTGTTATTGTGAGGTGAGGATACATTTTAACACTTAGCAACATTATCTACCAGTCCAGTGCATATATATATATATATATATATATATATATATATATATATATATATATATATATATATATATATATATATATATATATATCAGTGGCGGATGGTGGCCAAAGAAAATAGGGAGGTAGAAAAAAAGGCAGAGGGCTTGGGGTCCAGTAGATAGAATCGTATTATTGTATTCTGAATGTCAACACATTATTATTATTATTATTATTATTATTATTATTATTATTATTAATAATAATAATAATAATAATAATAATAATTTTTAGCAGGCACCTTTATCCAGGGTGGCTTACAGGTGTTACAGGGCAGTACTGTACAGGGTTACAATGCAAGATCAAACAATACTGTGCTAGGATTCAACAAGTTAAGATTATAGCAAGTTATATCTACAATGACATATTAATAGTGCAAGGATAGTGAATCGGCTGAGGATCCAGTAACGTGGTGCGTAGGTCAGGTAAGTCCAGTGCATAGGGGTCTACAAGAGTTAGTTTTACCCCAATTAGGCTGTTAAACACATTTTCTCCACTAGCCAACAGAGAAAACAGTAGCCCATCATAGTTTATTCTAATATACTTAACTGTTACACACTGCCAGCGTATGTTTAAGAAGGGACTGTATACAACATAAAAATATAGAATTTAGATTTCAAGACCACGTCACTAACATACTTTGCATGACATGGCAGGAGAAAGGCAGAAACACAGGCAGAAACACGACTACATGTCATTCGAATATTTGGATATTTGTATTTTTATTTTATTTTTCACTGAAATTTTGAGGAGACACTGCCACCTTGCCTCCTGTATGGAGCCTCATATATATGTGGTTTGCAGAAGCATTCACCCCGACCAATAATGTTTTATTCAAAACGGTAGTGGTTAAACTGAACACTGTTATATGAGGAGGAGGAGGTTAAATGTCAGCAAAACTTGTAAAGAAAATGTACAAAATGAAATTTACTGGTTGCATAAGTATTCCACCCCTTAAGTCAGTACTTGGTAGAAGCACCTTTTGCAGCAATTACTGCTATGAGTCTTTTTGGATCGGTCTCCACTAGCATTGCACAGTAGGATGGTGACATTTTTGCCCATTCTTCATGGGAAAATTGCTCCATTTCTGATAAGTTTGTTGAGGATCGTCAATGGACTGCAATCTTCAAGTCTTGCCATAAATTTTCAATTGGATCATTGTCCTGCTGAAATGTGAATTTCCTCCCCAGTTTCATAGTCTTGGCTGACTCAAACAGGTTTTCCTCAAGGATTCACCTGTACTTTGCACCATCCATTCTCCCTTCTATCCTGACAAGCTTCCCAGTCCCTGCTGAAGAGAAGCATCCCCATAACATGATGCTGCCACCACCATGCTTGACAGTTGGGATGGTGTTGACTGGGTGATGGTGTTGACTGGGTGATGTGCAGTGTTGGGCTTCGCCAGACGTAACGCTTGGAATTTAGACTGAAAAGTTCAATTTTTGTCTCTCGTCTGACCACAAAACCTTTCTCCACATGTCTGCAGTATCATCTAAATGCTTTTTCGCAAACTCCATACGTGCTTTAAGATGAGTCTTTGAGTAATGGCTTCTTTCTTGCCACCCATCTATACAGGCCAGCTTTGTGTAGGGACCGGCTAATTGTTGATGTGTGAACACTGACTCCCATCTCAGACACAGAACTTTGCAGATCTCTCAAGGTCATTGTTGGCTTCAGAATGACATCCCGAACCAGTTTCCTGCTTGCCTGGCTGCTCAGTTTGGGAGGGCGACCTGATCTGGGTAGTGTCTGGGTGGTATGATGCATCTTCCATTTCTTAATGATGGACTTCACTCTGCTGAGAGGAATAATCAGCACTTTTGAAATGTTCTTGTACCCCTCTCTTGCTCTGTGCCTCTCTACCACTTTATCCGTGACTTGTTTGAAAGCTCCTTGGTCTTCATGGTTGCTTTGTTGCATCACTATGTGAGTTGCAGCTTGAAAGTCTTTATATACCTGAGGTAAATTGTCTACAAGTTAAACCGCTTTGAGTGCACACAGGCTGAAAGCATTTCACTAATTTTGTGACCTTTCAAACAAATCATTTGCACCTGAGCTGATTTAGGGCTGCAGTAGCAAAGGGGCTAAATACGTAATACTAATGCAACTGAGATGAATCTGTTTTTCTCTGTAAATCTTACTTATTTATATTCTATATGCATTTTTTAACTTTATCAATGTGGAGTAGTTTGTGTAGATTCTACATGTAAAGTCTAAAAGCGCTTTGTGATGGTGGTCCACTGTGAAAGGTGCTATATAAAATAAAGATTGATTGATTGATTTGAAAGCGTCGTGGAGTACGCTCAGGTGCCAACAAAATGCAGGGGGGTGAATACTTCTGCAAACCACTGTATGTGTGTGTGTGTGTGTGTGTGTATATATATATATATATATATATATATATATATATATATATATATATATATATATATATATAATTGCTTTTGGGACCGATTCCCCGTTAGGAATTTTTTATTTTTTGTATAGCGGTTCTGCTTTCTTAACAAGATATATATTTTTAAGGAAAAACAAAGCAAGATGCTGCTAGAAAACTACAAGAGTGCAGAATAGAGGTCTACTATGGAATCATGACTATAACACTCAGAGTAAATCAGTTTACCTCTACAATGTGTAATGGCTTTATTGCTTTTTCTTATCTGAGATGCTTTAGCCACTCTCCTGTGGCTCAGCCTGGTCACATTTCTTGTAACCCTAATCTCATTCCTAGGGGTCACACTAAGGTTCTTGGGTGTCCAGTGGATCAAAATTAAATTTAAAGGTCATTATTTGTGTTTAATTCCAAATGTCAAAGAATGCATCATTATACTGTAATATTTCAACCCATTTGAAAAGTAACTACTACATATTAGAATATTAGGGACGTGTAGCATATATTTATTACTTAAAGAAGATTTGTGCTGCATATACATGTTATCTTCTTTTAAAACAAAAAAATAAAAATAAGAGTTACCGTGAGTGCAGATTTATATTTTTGTCTTAGATGTGGTTTCAACATGCCATGTTTGGTTAGGCTGTCGTTTTGAGCAAAGCTGTTTTTGCTTGTGGTAGTCTTGCACCTGTTTTTTTTTTCTTTTCTTTTCTACACTAAATAACTTATTTGGCAAATATTGTAATAGAAGAGCCTTTGGATAAGATTTTAACACAGAGCTACTTTGTATTGTGATAAATGTGTTTTCCAACCTGTGACTTAAGCAGGGCTTCCCCTTCCTTAGTTTCACTGTAACCAATATGTGTAATAAAACTACGCTTGACAGGAAGGGATACTATGTGAAACACAGTATGTAACATGAAAGGTAACTATAATTGGTAAACATCCTTATTTTTGTTCCCAAAAAGGAAGTTACAGCAGTTGACATACGTCAAGCCGAAATAGCTCAGTTGGGAGAGCGTTAGACTGAAGATCTAAAGGTCCCTGGTTCGATCCCGTGTTTCGGCAAACAACAAGACGATATTTGTTAAGGAGGCTGTGTGGTCCAGTGGTTAAAGAAAAGGGCTTGTAACCTGGAGGTCCCCGGTTCAAATCTCACCTCAGCCACTGACTCATTGTGTGACCCTAAGCAAGTCACTTAACCTCCTTGTGCTCCGTATTTCGGGTGAGACGTAATTGTAAGTGACTCTGCAGCTGATGCATAGTTCACACACCCTAGTCTCTGTAAGTCGCCTTGGATAAAGGCGTCAGCTAAATAAACAAATAATAATAATAATACAGACACAAAACCACCATAGAACATGAAGCATAAAATAACGCCTGGGTAGCCCTTCTAAAAGTTCACCACTGTACATTTTGCACAGTAATTTAGCAGTTTCTCATGTTTTTCCAATGGTTATACTATGCATTTTCCATACATTGCCATGGTCTGTCATGTTTTTGTAATATGCTTTACCATACCTCTCAGGGTTTTACCATTCTTTCACTATGTTTTAATACACTTTGTCATGCTTTTGCTGTGGTAAACTTTTATTAAGGGAAAAAGTCTGCAAATCTAAATAGGAAACCTAATTTTCTTCAGTACCATATATCTAAAAACTGCTTTTCAGTTTGCAGCTGACACATATTGCTGTGAAAGGAATGCCACTTTGTGTTTTTAGGTTTAGTATCAACATGCCTGAACTGGCTCTAGTTGTAGTTACCAAAATATATCAGTGTAACCTGTCACATCCACACAAGAGAGGCAAACAAAAACTTGGTTGGTAAAAATGTGTCTGAGTTACTGAACAAAGTTGTTTTCTGACCAGGAAGTGTTGTTGTTTTCATAAAATATACATATATATATATATATATATATATATATATATATATATATATATATGGGAGAAGAAGAAAATGCAGTCCTGGCGAGTTGAGGGACTACATTCCTCAGAAGGCCACGGGCTGAACAGCCTATAATTTGTTAATTGTGTATTCAGTGTTAATTATTATGACCAGCTGACGATCATTGACAAGTAGAGCCAGCTACAGAGAATAAAAAGAGAGCAGCCAGTCTGTTCTGGGCTGCTGCAGAGTGAGAAGCCTGGTTGTCAGGGTGAAGATAAGTAGTAAAACCTGGTTGTGAGATGTAAACTGTGTTTGTGTATTTTTGAAACGATAAGAAGAGTAGCTGCCTGGTTTGAGTGGAAGGTTCCAGAAAAAAATGTTTAGTTAGTGCTCCGAACGGAGTTAGGTTTGTTTTCACTGTGTTTTGTAAATAAAATAGCGCAACCGCGCTGTTGAAACAAGTTCCTGTGTGTAGGGCCAGTGTTTACGTGCTAGAAAATAACCAGAGAGACTGTAAATCTTTCACTATATATATATTAAACTGTAAAAACTGTTGCATTACTAGAAGTTGTGTACACAGCTGCTAATTATAAGTGACTGAAGTACAGGAAGATGTGAGTTTGGGTGATTTATCAGTTGTGCTGATGGTGCTGCTGTGTGGTCAGAAGCCAGCCACACAGACGCAGCAGTTAGACTGGGGTTTTCTACTTTCGTGTGTACTGCAAGCAGTGTGTATACCTCAAAGCACAGGAAAGCACATTTATAGTATTGCCTTGAGAAATACTTGAGGGTGTCTTTTTAGTTTGCAAAGAGATATGTTTATTAAAAAATCTTAACAAAAACAAAATCTAAATAAATTAATACAAATAAACACTTGCTGCATGCAATTCACCATTTAAATTATAGCCACAATTTCTGCAAAAGTTCATATTTGTTTCTGGTATATTTATCCCATACCTTTTTTATTATTCACATTAATATCTTCAATGAGGAATGTTTGTAAACTCAAAACTGAATGACATCTTTTGACAGGATAACCATTTCAATTGATGCTATTTATTCAACTGCACAGTGCTTTTCATTAAAACTGAATGAGCTATTTGAGGACTGTTTGATCAGATTATATTTGAATACTGCAGTTAGATATTTATGAGGTTTCAGAGCGAGTCATACATATAAGGTGTCTGCTCTTAGACCTGCTTATGTTTGCCCAATAAAATAAGTGAAGTTTGGTTTCAGAATATGTTTTTTCAGGCATCCTTTATCAAGAAGAGTGAAACTGAGATGCACTATTCAAGCTCATCCCTATTCTATAATACACAGCAGAGAGAACAATATTTATCCAGCCTGCCAATCACTTTGTCAGTTGCTATCAAGCCACAATACGATAGCTGTCTGTTTTCTTCACTCACAATGCAGGCTTTCCAGTATGATTACAAATTTACAATTACCTAGTGCTATCACATTTCCATCATTGCTCTCAAAAAGCAGCACAGAAAATGGGTTCATCTTGATTTAGGAAGTGAAAAGACTGTTTTGCCAACAGTTGACTCCAACCAAATAGTAGTGGACAACATGGTCAGCAAGTTTTACTAATGGACTTTTTTTTTAAGGTTTTTAAAATGAGCATCAACAATAGACAATGATCAGATGTTCAAGTTAAATAATAAGGCAGTTCTCATGAGAACCATGCTAGAAATGCTAGAAGGTAAATCACACTGTAACGGGCATTATGTTACAAGGGTGGTATCCGCTGAGACAAGAGAGATGCAGAGGGTTGGAAGTTGAAACGTCGCTCAGGCGTCCATTTTTTAATTTATTTTCAAGGGGTTGCAGGCAGTTGCAGTGGCTGGTGGCCGCCACTAGGGCACCAGCAATGGTACCCCTAGTGTAGAAGGATATGTACACACAGGCACATGGAAAAATGAAAAATACAAAACAAACACTGTACAAAAACAACTAGAAAATAAAAGGTGTCCAAGATCGGGCCGTGTGCTACTCCCGCTATACAGGGAGGTCCCGCACCAGGAACCTTCTCCCTAACACAAGCTAAATAAAAACTTCTGGGATTAAACCACACAGCGGCGAAGGTTCTTCTCCTTCAGGCTTGCAGACAAAACCACCAAACAAACAAAGAACCAAGGGCTGGCTTTCCAGACCCTTTTTAAAGGCAGGTGGCCAGTGTTAATTGAACATCAATTATACAATTGACACCTGGCCACCTGCTGCACATTCCATTTCAATTAGGCAGGGAGGGAAGTCTAACCTCCCAGCCCTGCCATATCTAATCACACTCAAACTTTTGATACAAATAAAACACATTTTTAAACATAAGAAACCCAAAAATGCATTCATTTACAGGGGCAGCCCTACCACACACACCAAGGATTGTGCTCATACAAGATAGCCAGCGGGTAGTTTTGGGGTGTTTTGGGGAATGGTTTGTTAAAAAAATAATTTTGCTGTGTGTGTTCTGTTCACCCACCGTTAAAAGCTGTTTAGAGATTTTCAGATCAGTCTCAACAAGGTGTTCACGCAGTCAAATGCTGCTCACAAATGTAATAATAGCAAGCTAGAACAACTGTTAAAATAGATCTACATTAGTACAGGGGTTGGGATTGGCAAACACTAGATTAGCCCATGGGTCGTTGCTGAATGCTTTTATTTTATTATTATTATTTTTTTTATAAATGTATATGATGATTTTGCTAAGGGATTTAGGGAGATGGCAAGGTCCATTATTAAATCTGCATTTTTAAATTCTGGTGCTCATGCAGACCTATGTGAATCCCTGAGGATGATAGAGACCATGATTAAATGATATTAAACTATTTAGAAATGAAGTACTATGAAAATGTAGACAGAACAGGTTCCAAGTCCTGTCTGGGCACCATATTTATTTAGCTATCTATACATTTCATTATTTTAAATAGTAATCATTATTGCTGGTGTAAAGTGGGAGAACTTCGTGACAAAGAGGTATTTAAAACACGTTGAAACAGCAAAGAATAAAGATGAGTATGTTGTTTTAAAGAGAATGTAGATTTTGGGTGTAGGGTGAAAGCTACAGTAAGAGCATGTACACTGCACACTAGTGTTTGGCAGAACAACCACATAAGCTCTACAATACCAATTGAAAAAAGGGTGAGTCGTCAAATGCTATATACAGTACACGGATCTACTCTGTTTAATAGAGTGTAAGTAGGAGGCTTTGTTATTCCAGGCCTTTTCTTTGTTCTAGATTGGTTAGGGGAATTTTTTCCATAAAGACAGTGGTGTGTAATGAAATTCATAGTGCCACACAGATTACACTGAAAATCGTTAAACAAAATGTATAGAACCCTAATGACAAAACAATCTGAATGAGATTAGTGTTTTTATTATTTATTTCTTAGTAGATGCCCTTATCCAGGGCGACTTACAATTGTTACAAGATATCACATTATTTTTACATACAATTACCAATTTATACAGTTGGGTTTTTACTGGAGCAATCTAGGTAAAGTACCTTGCTTAAGGGTACAGCAGCAATGTCCCCCACCTGGGATTGAACCCACGACCCTCCGGTTAAGAGTCCAGAGCCCTAACCACTACTCCACACTGCTGCCCAGTTAGTGTTAATTATGAAAAATGAGACATGTCAAAAAAGACTGGCAGTGACCATGGTTGACTAAGAGAAAACCACCATACCTTTCAAAAAAGTACTATATTTTTTTAGCCAATCCGATTAACACACAAGTAGTGCGCTTCAGTAAACAGTAAATACAGCCTTGATATTATTTTATTTATAAAAACTAATTGGCATAAATGTTACATTTTTGACAGCCTGGGGAACACTGTGTGTCTGTCAGATAGCATACTTTGATTACACTGATAGTCATTTTAAATCATATTGTATAGGTTTCTTTGGGAAACCCTGCAGAAAAAAATACTTATTTGATGCCATTTGATAGAAAGGGGCTCCTGAAAGAAGCAAAGGGATCATGAATACAGTTTAGTTTCCAAAGCAACAAAGACTCCATTTTCATTTATACAATTTCAATACCATCTGCGGATAACAGCAGCATACAGTAGCACAAAACATTTACCCAGGGTTGCTATTGATAGGACAGGAGAACCTTACAAAATAAAACTGTTAAGTAGAGTCAGGGGCGTAGGTCCATGTCCTGGCTGTGCAATGTCGTTGGCCTTTGTTTTGGGGATTCTGGAGGGAGCGTTGCATTGGCTCTGGCACTCCCTTGGGTTAGGAAGGAAAATCCGGCAGACTGTTTCTTCCCATCGTGATATAGCGGACTCCACCAGCCAGGCACCTAGTGAGCTCAGGTGGGCACCTGCAGAGAATGTTTGTCTACTTGACATCATTTATTATGGAATATGGGACGTGAGGCGTCAGTGGAGCGTGAGAAGTTCTGATTTACACAGAGCTCTTAACAGTACAGTAGCTAGTTATGGCAATGGGTTATTTATTTATATACCATGGCCTACCAAAAAATGTAAAACCTGGTTTATGATGATAGGGGTTGGGGCATTTGGTATCCTAATTGACAGCAATCAGATCACTTTAAGAAATGTTTTGCTTTGGTATCCCTGAATAGATAACCAATCTCTCTTCAAGAATAGGGTTTCAAAAATCGTTATGTACCCACAAGTAATGTGGTTTCTACAAGTGTTATATATAATGATCTATTTGTAGAGGTAAAAAGGAAAATGGAGAACATTCGGTATAGACAAGTACAAAAATGAAATGCAACAGCATACAAGATACTGCATATTTTATATCGATTTTGCTAAGAAATGGGAGGATTTTAGTAGTAGTTATAGTATGCTGGGCAGCTCATGAAGTCTGATTTTTAATCAGTAGTTGCTGTATTGCAAAACCTTTTATACAGTACTTCTGACAGATGGTACAAGTGATGGCACAGCTGGGAACACCTCCTGTCATTAAAGACCATGCCTTTTTTCTTTAATAAACAAAACTGGTTCACAGAACGTTCAAAACAAGATTGAAAGCAGTAATACATTTATATGTCTGAAAAATATTAGTACATAAAACAATTTGGCCTTTCTGTGTCCCAATTTATAGACCACTTAATGTTTTTTGTGACTGTTATTTGTCTGGAGGAAGAACATAGTAAAATTCCAGAATGGATGTTTTGTTTTTATAACATTGGAAAAATGAACCATTCCTTACTGTTTAATATACAGGCTTACCACATGTATTGGTATTCCTTTTAATTTATGTTTCCTTTTTCTGCATTTCAGTAATGGCGACCTCAGTTCAACTAGACTAATGGTCAATAGTTCTGATAAAATCAGTGGGAGGGAGGACCTGCACTCTTCCAGCATTCAGTCGAAGGCTGGAAAATCAATTCTTCCTTGGTATTAGAGATAAGGTAAGCTTTATTTTTTAATTGATGAGAATTGTAACAAAAGACTCACATTTTCCTTTAACAAAGGGCATACAATCTTGGTACAGAATGACTCTAACACTAATTAACACATACAAAAAAAAAGTTCTCTCTAGCCTAATTAGGTGAGACAATACATGTGTTAAAGTATGTACCAAAACAGGAATCTCTTCATACTGTGTTTGTGCTATGCTGTACGTTGGTATCATGAAATGCCATGACTGGAATTCAGGCCCCTAAAATGAAAACAGAGTTACTAAATAACACTGCCATCAGTGCATATTTATTGCCTTTCATTGATGTACTGTATAAGGTACATGGTTTGTTTTTCATCTGTCACAGGTGTACTCGATCAGCATCTCTGGTGTAAATGAGTGGAGCTCTCTCTGTGAACTGTTTTCACTCATATCACTTTACTATGCTTTAGGCGGCACAGCTGAAAACAGCCGTGGCCTGACAGTGCTTTATTTATATTTAAAAAAAAAAAAGTTATTTCGAGGTATACTTTTGATGTGCATTTCACCATGCTAAGTACATTTTAGAAACACAAGCCTTTTATTTCGTGCATGCCAGAGAGCTTGGCCCCCCACTTTAACACCTCTTGTGCATTTGCACTCCTGTGGGGTTAGGGAGGAAAGTAAGCTGAGGCTTGTTTTCCTCCTTGCTCTTCCTTTACAGATACAAGCCAGATGCTCGACCAATCCAGACAGGAACATCTCTTACTTTAAGCTAGGCACTTACGTCCAGGGTTCAGTTGCTTGGTAACATCTGTTGTTTACTGTAAGTTTAGGGGTTGCAAAAGGCAACATTCGAATTGGGAATTTCTTACTGGGTAGAAAAATTGAGAAAAGATGTAAAGTTTTTTGTGTGTTATTACTAAGTGTGTTTCTGAGAAAAGACCATTTTTACTATCTCATTTGCTGTAATTCTCTCAGTCAATGAAATTCAGACAGTATTTTGAAAGACATTAAAGGCTGTCTAGGAATGTGAGCATGTGTTTTGCAAATCTGTGTGTGTGCATGAGCTGGAATGACACAATTGTTATACTGTCCTTCCTGTTTTATGTGATGTGCAGATATGAAAGGTCAGAATTGTGCTTCTCGTTTTTATAACAATTTGGAGAAAAATACTTTTAAAATGTTGCCTGTAATGTCACGATGACAAGTACAAAATGGAATACAAGATCCAGATATTATTGGAAGAGACATACTCTTGGCCTTGTTCCTACGGAAACGTAAATGAATGATTTTATCTCCAGAAAATTAATTGCTTAACTTCAGGCTGCCAGGCCTGTTGGGCAGTGTGTATAGATTGTGGTAAAATGGTTGCAAAATAATAGAAATTCTGCCAACTGTAGGTGAAGCTGCAAGCAAACTCAATGCTCTCATTTCTGCTTGTTCAAAAGCTGTGTATGTAGACAAAGATTTTATACTTGAATATGGAATATATACTACACAGGAATATTTCAATATTAATTAATGTATTTTTCCATTCAGTCAGTAGTGCAAATCCTATCAGTGACATACCAAGGAATTGTATTATAGTTCAGAAAGATACGGTAAGCTTTTACACTCCCACTCCACCGGCCCCTTGGAACATGCTGTACCTTACTGACTGATTTTCAGTTGGAATTACAGCAGCATAGGCTTAATATAAACTAGTGTAAGAGTATACTGATTTTGACGCATCACAACTGTGCAAATGAAGTACTGCATTAGGGAAAAGATCCAGAGAATTTGCTGCTTGAATTTAGAAATCAATCCGAGTCGCTGAAGACGTTTTAAAGCATTGTCCCTCATCACAGTGAAAGCACTGGTTACAGCGACTGAAAATACTGCCACCTTTTGTCTAACATTACTGCGGAGTGCAGGAAACAAATTCGATTTCAACAGAAAACATAACACTTTTGTCAGAGTATCTGTTTGCCTGGCAGTAACTGGTGGAGTCTTTTGATGCCAAAGCTTTAGACTGATCCACTAAAACGGTAGGCAGCATGTAACTGTTTAACTGTATATTCCAAAGTGCTGTTTCCAAGCAACATTCAATTTTGTTGTATATTTTTATTTGAGATATGTTTTAAATTGCAACCCTTTTGAAAGAGTATATTTTTATTTGAGATATGTTTTAAATTGCAACCCTTTTGAAAGAGTAATAGTTACTTTTACAATGAATGTAAAGCTGTGTGATTAGGAGACTGTTGACACTGGGAAGAAAAGGGAAATGTTTTGCTTCAATAACGATAAGAGGATAAAACAAAATATTATCAAGCCTTATAAATAGCCTATTTGTTGTTCACCAGACTTCACTGCCCAGGGCTGGTAAAAAAAATGTTTGTTTTTTTATCACTAAGCCTCTCAAGCGCTTAAATTAACACAACTCTCCCTCCTCTACATCTGTATTGAACAAGAAAAACTTTCAGCACAAATGAGAGACCAACAGTTAATGCCACCGGTAACTCTTTTGACTCTCCATAGACAGATGAGTAGAAGTCATCTCTGTGAAAGATGATTACATGGTCTGTTAATGACTACCGTTCTAAAGTCCATTTCGATCTGCAGACCATGAACGCTTCTTCAACTATTTGTAGAGGATTATTTACGTTTTTGCGTTATTACGTGCCAAAAAAGAGTTTGATGGAAAATGATGATCAGGAGAAAGCTGCCAAAAGCAAAATGTCTCCTGTTTGGTGGGTAGAAATAACCAGTCTCTGGGGAGCCAGAGTACAGAGAGCACATAGCAGAAAGTGTTTACTAATCGTTGTCTGTTCCAGTGTTCTGCAAAGGAATAAGGAAGCGTGTCTGTTTGACAACATAGACGTCTGACGATGAAGAAGTTTCAAAAGAGAGGAGGAATTTCCCTAGTGGCTCACATTACTGCAGCCCTTGAATTTGTGTAAAGTTATCACAATGTTTTTTTATTAAAGCGGAAACCTTTGCTTGACCTATTTCATTACAGCTGTACTTCTCTAAACTCTATCAGAGTTCTGCTCTACTACTGTATATGGGTCACTTCATGAAAAGGTCTTACCACGTTATGGTTAGTTAACTTTTATACCAAAATAAAAAATAAAAAAAACAGAACAGGACTGCAGTTATAATTGTAAATCAGTAAGGGGTGTTTGTATAGATAAATAAGATAACGTGAAAGTCAGAGGATGTGTCATATCTCAATAAACATCTTATCTCTATCAAAAACACACCATGTGACATACTAAAATGCCTGTTTTACCAATAAGTAATGTATATTGTCATAAAAAAAACACCTATTTACATTGTTCCTGTTTTTATTTTTTTATTTTTGAGTACTTTCCATGGTTTGTGCCATTTATTTTCCCGACTGAGATGGCTTTAAAAAGAAGTAACAAATGTAATATGTCGTATCCAAATCTGTTCCGTTCAAAAACGTTGTAAAAAAATCTAAATGTCCACAGTTAAAAACCTGCATTTTCAATAGTTCAGGTTATTCTTGTTTGCACCATCTACCTGGTGTTACGAATGATACTAGGGCAGTGAAGCAAATACTGTAAACTGTGTCTAAATGCCCATACCATATTTACAGCAATCCTATAGTTGAACAAATCTTTAGAAACTGGCAGAGCACTGCAAAGATGTTGGTTTTGTTGTTAGGGAAACTAGGGAGATAGTGAATGCCAGGGATCAGATATGCTGGTTTTACTTAGACACTAGACTGGCTTGGTGTCTGAGATACATTTAAAACACCCTCTTATCATGAAAAAATCTAACAGTGTGAAAATACACTATATAATTATACTGTAGATTAAGAAAGCCTATTTAAAAATGTATTTAGCTGAATTCATCATGATGTAAAATATTATATTTTGTGAGAAAAATATGAATGTAAGAGCTGACACACAAAACATGGTGTCTGATACCCCTTTCACACACAAATGCCGCTACTGAGCCGTCTCAGAGACGTTAAAAAAATTATTTAAAATACCCACACACAGTACGAAATTGCGTAAAATCTATGCCGGTATAATATAGCCAGCACTTGGATACACGATACTCAGATACACGTCAGTCACATTTTACCGTCCTTGTATTAAGAAACAAATCAATTCCCATTATATATATATATATATATATATATATATATATATATATATATATATATATATATATATATATATATATATATATATATATATAACAAATTAATGCACGCACCGTCACACGCAATTTCCAACTCCATCACCAGTTTTCTGATACAAAGCCCAACTCTTCAGTTACAATTTATTTGTTTATCCGTCACAGCCATAATCTTTATTGTGCAGTTACTCAGTGCTTCCTCCAATTTCACATGACGAAAATGAAGCAAAAACAAAACAAACAAGACAAGCTATGGTAATGTAAAACAGTTAGTCATTAAATAGTTTTAGATACTGTGATGTATTTTTTTAATGTGTGATCTTTAGTTGCTTTTGTGCATTTTCATTTGCAAGTGAACTGTGACATTGGGCCTTATAGAGCACTATATTCTGCAATTTTGAATGCTGACTTTGGATACTGTTTTAATTCTGTTTTTTAATCTTTTGCTAAATTGCATTCTCTTTTACTTTGAACGCAGTTCTGCACATGGGTAACATTTTGATTTAATTTTGTTGTTAGGTCGTTAATGGGAAATTTTACATACTGCTACAATACGTACCGGATTTAAAAGTATGTACTGTATTACAGTTAACGTGTTGTTTCTTTTGGCAAGTGATATTTTCAGAATCATATCGATCTGACTTAAAATACTACTTCTGTTGAAAATATAATACTGTACCAACAAAACCAACTACAGTACATCAAATTGGAAGCCTACTGACTCATTGTGTGACCCTGAGCAAGTCACTTCACCTCCTTGTGCTCCGTCTTTCGGGTGAGACGTAATTGTAAGTGACTCTGCAGCTGATGCATAGTTCACACACCCTAGCCTCTGTAAGTCAGCCTTGGATAAAGGTGTCTGCTAAATAAACAAATAATAATAATAATAATAAAACAAAGTCCTTTCAGCTATGTATTTTTGAAATTGTATCTTTTTTGTGTCCCCTAAAAAAATGGACAAGGGTTGGAATAGGTCAAAATAAAATAATCAGATATGTGTCACACTTGTTTAACCGTCACTTAAGTCACAATTTTATAGGGTTGGATATGTGAGTGCTGACTGTACCGTCATAACCCTTTCACACAGCCAGAGGGATCATGTGAGTACAACTTTCAAAACTGTCAGTCAACAGGTCGTTTTCATGGCAACGGAAACCAAACAAAATCCCAAAACAAAATGGCACCGTCATTTGTCAAAGAAGTAAATTTGGCTGCATTCTGTTTGCTTTTAATTTTCAATTATATTATACAATGTAACAACCTGTTAAGTGTCAAATTTCAGGAGTTTCAGGCACAATGTAGGTTGCATATTTTATTGCAAGGAAGGCAATACAATATTGTGAATTCACCTCCTCGTCAGACTGTAAAGTTAACAATTCCTTAACGTCTTCCGGACTCCAATTACTACCTCGTACTTGATCGACCATTGTATTTGAAAAAATGAAAGAGTGTAACATCGATGACAAAAGACTCAACACGTCCGGTATACAGTGACGTGAGATGTGGTTCAGAGGTGGTTCAGGGACGGCATAAAACATGACAGCTCCGTGATGGTACAGGCAATTCACCCAGACCAAAATGCTGCATCAGTGTCGGTTCTGAGCTGTCATAACTCGTCTGTGTGAAAGGGGTTTTAGTTAGGTTTGTCACCAAATGTATTTGCTGTTTTGCAGATTCATATTTACTCAAAATAAAGTTTCCTGTTGCTGCTATATTAACTATTAAACAATAATAACATGTATTTTAGATTTCTCCACAAGCAACTCCAGAAACATTGTACCCATTTTCCTCAGTCCCCAGGAAGTAGATTATTTTGTAGCATATACCATGATTCTTCTTAGGGGTACAGTGTTGTAATTAACATTGGTTTGCATTTAAAAATAGGTCATAATGTCACACATTGGTAATCCCTTTTTCATGAAGTGACCCATATGAAAGCTGCTTTGTATTGCATGGAGTTTGAACAACAGATATATTCCAAAAGCAATGCATCTGCGTTGCTAAATTTCAAAAGAGCTTTCTTTTAGCATTGGAAATACAATAAAGTCAAGGAGCTTTCAGAAGCTTTTAGGTTTCCCATTGAAAATGTTGACCCTTGATCTGCCTGTGCCCACCTCTTTGTCTTTTATTATAGGCCTCTAGCCTCCTATAGCTCTTTTTGTATTGCATTTGGTTATAATCCAAAAATATATGCAATATAGGTCGTTATGGATTCTGTTATGGAAACTGCAATATTATTTTGAACTCTATGCTGCACTGCACCTGTTAAAAAGAAGCTGTAGGCTACTGCAAAATAGTACTGTGTATGTTGCCTTTGCGTCGGCAGGCTGCCAATTTAACTTTGAAAATTATAATCAATTAAGCTGTCTTGTGCAGTCAAAAGCCCTAGTTGTGAGTTATGCCACTACCATCTATAGTATATAACCTAAACTGTTTTTAACAATAAACATATAGTAAAAACAAACAGACAACCAATTGATATAAAATGGGAAGTAGTCTAGACCAGTGGTTTTCAAGTTATTTTTTTAAACTGTACCCCTTCTGTTTGGAGGTTTCAGCTCAAGCACCCCTTAAAATGGAATGGTGCAAATGTGGTACTGAATGGTACCACAGTGGCAATAAAAGGCTAAGTAACATTATTAACATTTTTTTCCCCCCATTTAATATATAATTTATGTCACAACAGTTTGGGACTGACAAATTTCTGGTTTAGGAAAGATACCAAACAGTAATTCGGAAATTTTTTTGTTACATGTCTTTGTGTACACAGAATCAGAAGACAGTATTCGGAAAAGTGAATGTGTGTGTTTCTCTTCGAAGCACACACATTCACTTTCTATTTGGCAAAGTTATTATAAATAATCCAAAATACACTGTAAATGTTTATCACGTTACCATTTACTTCCCATCTCAGAATAATTGTGTGCCTTTTAAAATGTTTATAATATCAAAAACATTAACCTTAAGATAAAACTATAATAACTAACAATGATTTTAACTTTTTATTAAAACCACCATAAATATTATCCAAAGGGACTCTGTATCTGTCATTTTGCACTTTCTGCTTTTGTGTTTTCTTCCTTCGTTTTTCATTTGCAAGTAAGAAATGTATACATGTTTGACTCGAAAAGATACACAGGATAATCTAAATGAACTCTTATCAAACACTGTAAACAAAATTCAACCAACCGCTATTGCCGTTACTAAAATGCAACCGCGCCTAATAAATAAAACAAAAAACATCATTTCTAAAAAATGCAGAAAGACTGTGCTTCATTGATTTTAGTATTCAATTATACCACAAGTTCATGAGCACACAGAGCACTCTCCATTGGCACATGTTAAGTTTGAAATTATACTATACCAACCTTTGAGCTGCTAAACAAAAATGAAATATTTATGCACAGTGGTTTAGAGATAATATATAATACAGTTTAAAAAATACATTCAAGATCATTAGTTTCTTTTACTTTGAAAACCACTGGTCTAGACCTTTTAAGTTAAATAAAAATATTACCCAGATTTAAATTAACCTATTTTTGTTTTGGTTTTCCAATGTGAACATCTGCTCTGTTCTGACATTTTAGTACAACAAATTACACCTCTATGACGTGTAAATGATACTGGCACAGTAAATTGAAGTCTATTATTATGTGTTGAATTAACTGTACATACTGGAGCAGTACTGCTTTGTTCTTTTCTTTCTCATTTAAATCTCATTGTTAATGAAGTATACAAAACATTGACATGTCGGGGCAAGCCTTCTGTCTACTGCAGGGCCTAAATTAAAGGTGTATTGCGCTTCACGTAATTGTCATGTCTGACACCAGGGAAAGCCCTACTGTACAATGTTAATGCTTTCTATCACATTTAAAAAGAGCATTTGGAAAGACGTAAACCGTCATACAGTGAAATAAATAATTTGGCGTTTCTTGAGTGTTTTATTTTGATATGGCAAGCAAGCTGAGTGCTAGGAAAAGAAAAATAAACCACAAGATGTAAAGGCATGTTGTGTTTTGAAAACAGGACCCTTGCAGATCAGCTGTTGAGCTGCGTAGTATTTCAAGAGCTTTGGATAATGGCTTTATAGTAGGTTTGTCTACAGCCTATTTTATAAAACAAACAGATTATTTTGCTTTCACTTTCCTGCCTTTGTAGCACAGAAAACAATTGATGTCCAACTTTGTTGTGCAGGACCCAGAAGTCCTCAAGGCCTTGAAGGAAAGGGTAAATAAACAACATTAGGGTTTTTAATAGTTCCCACTTCTGACTGTCTTCCTGTGATGAATAGTATCCCCAGGTGGGCATATAAATCTTTCTCTGAGACAAATGGAACACTTATTACACCTGTGTCCACACATTCAACCCCAGACTGACAGGGTATATTTATAGCTGACCAGAGGTATCCCATTATTGACTGCACTAAATCGCTTCTTAGTTCTTGCGTTCCTCCACCCACAAGCATTTATAAAAGCTATTTGCTTAAAGCTTGGATGGATGTTCATCTCTGTGGAGAGCAGCTATAATGGTCCCCTCTTTCAGGAAATGGTGGTGTTATAATTAGTGGGAGAAGCCACATCATATAAAAAAGGAGCTGGAAGCTCCATTAGAGAGACCATCAGGGAGCTGGTAAGAGTGTATGCTGTATGCTGCGTGCTGCGTGCTGCATAGAAAAGGAAACCAGTGAAGGCTTTTGCCCAGCCTGGTTCAAAGAAACAAAAGGTTTTGTTGGGAAAACAGCTTAGCCATCCCAACCCTGTAGCTAGGAAAATGGAAAAGTTTAGTTAGCACTTCCGTGGGGAGTTAGGTTTTTGTTTTGTTTATTTTGTTTGTTTGTAAAAGATAAAGTGTGCAACCTCGCTAAAATGGCAGTTTCTGTGTCTGGGTCAGTGTTTTTAAAGGGTGCAATGAGCCCGAGGCGAGGACTTTGTCACACCAGATTAAAAAAAAAAAATCAATATTGCTGCACAGGGTGTTTTTTAAAATCACTTTTCACTGGACATGTGACAAAAACTTAAGAATGACATCCATCAAACGTGTGTTCTGGTTTCCTGTGAACATGATACTTCTGTTGTTTCTAGCATTATCACATTGCTCAGGTGGTAACAGCAGCTGGGGTATGCATATGTTGCTGCCAGTCTTCTAAAAACATCATCTGCGCCATGTTTTCTATGAATGTAAATGAGAGTATTAATATGCAACAGCAAAACCTAGCACATCATCTATCTTTGTGTATTAATATGTAAGGCTGTATTTTTTTCACAGTTATCGCAGAGTTCACGATTTCTGTTAAATGTACCGATTGCCGTGTTGTATGTAGTTTCCTGTGAAAATGACATTTTTTTTAAAATAAATAAATAAACTAGCTGTCTCCCCCCCACTATGTTGCTGATTGCAGATGAAATGATGTAATGTACATTCAGAAAGGAAAACTATTTAATCTTCCTTACTATAATCGCATTGCTTGAGCCAAGTAAAAAAATAGAAAAATCCCCAGCTATAATCAGCAAAGAAAAAATCCTCCATAAAGTGCTCAGAGAAGTTATCTAATTCAATTCGAAGATGCTTTCTCATTGTTATTGATTGGTACTGAAAAATTGCGTACACTGAAAATAAAGCCAAAGTTAGGAAATATCATCTTGCAATGAACAGGTTTTTAACAGGTTCCTACGAACCTGTTAAAAACGTGTAAAGTGTACTCACCTGTTTCAAACTTTGCATATGATTCATATCAAATTAGCTTTATACTGGGCTTGTTTATATCCGAATATCTCATAGGTAATCATGAACACATATGAGTGCGTCTCAACGGGGCTAATGGATCACCCTTGTATGAACTATCCTTAAGAGTGCAGAACATATTAACCATGTCACAGTGCTGTATTGGGGCATAACCATAGAACTGTATAAGAACAATATAGGTTATGTAATAACTGCAGACAGATGGACACAATGATGTCGTTTCTCACATGTTTATACGGCACAAATACAGCTCCACAATCGGGAAAATATATATTTTTACCTCCGTAATGAATTATAAAGTGTAACACCAATCACATTGAATATAAAAGAGAAAAAAAAGCACTTTAAAAAAAAAAATCAATTCTCAAGTCTGCAAAACATAAAAGTGCCTAATTTTTGGTTTGAAACTGAAAACTGTATGGTTAACATAAAATACGGTAAAGTGACTGCATTTGTATTTGTTACCTTTTTTTAAAAACCTTCTATGCAAACTCCATGGCTGAACATGTGTTTAAGAAAAATAAAACCATGCTCAGTTCTTCTCAGTGCTGTAAAGATTGGGGCCGGAAATGTCCGCTTCGCGCTCCGCTCCAGCAGCTACCCCTCTCCGCTCCCCAGGTCCATATACAATTGGCGCGCTCCGCTCCGCTCACACTCTCTGTTAGGAGCATAACTTTCTACAGTTCTGTAACATTGTGATCCATATTAAACATTGATAAGCATTTGCTTCTACAGTGAAGAACTTATCTGAAGCAGCAGAGAGGAGCAGCAACTGGCTGTGGTTGAGATGGAAAGATTCTGGCTGAGGATCTCAAGCACAATAGAAAGAAAGAAAGGCTGATATACAGGTAAGTAAGCTGGGCTGAGTTGAGTGGGGGACGGAGGGGGTGATGCTGGGACGCCAGAATCACCGTCGAGCCCTCTTGAGGTGTCGTGGGCTAGTCGACGAAACACCGAGGATGGAAGGTGCCCACTTGAAGACCCCAGAGATGTACCCTACTTAGCTCAATCCAGACGGTTGTCATGCTGATGCGCTGGGGAGACCGCACTATGGTTGATCCCCAGAGCCAGCATCGCAGCCGTTGTGTGTGCTGATGCACTAGGGAGGCAAAATAAGCTGATCCCTGGAGCCAGCATTACACTTCAGCCATCAACACCAGACAGAAGGATATCTACATCATCATATGGAAGGAAGCGCAAATGGATGGAGACACATATGGATCACATTAGTTTACTGTGAAGCTACGTCTTAGTTGGTGCTTATCTTGGCGAGAGCCAAGTTCAAATCAGCATGAAGTTTTAACATCTACTCTCATGTAATGGAAATCTTAAAAGCCTTGGTCATTATGTCATTTTTCACATTGATTCCTTTGGTATTATTACTTGCGGTTTGATTACTTGCTTTGTTATTGTATCTGCAAACACATTTCCCCCAAAAATCCCAGTAGCCAGATAAAAATGAGCAACAAAGCGTTTCATTGAGTTTAACCTTACTTTACAGCCTTAAACGACTAATCTAACTTTAGATTAGGAAACACAATCACGATCTCCTGTACTAAAAAGCAGTGTTTACAGATTATTATTATTATTATTATTATTATTATTATTATTATTATTATTATTATTATTATTATTATTATTGTAGTCTCAGCCTACTCTACAAGTCTCAAAAATAGTTTTCAACAAATGAGGACTGTAGATCATGTCTGAGCTGATATCTACTTAATATAATGTGTATTTGCAGGTCATGATTGAATGACCATATTGGGACACTTTTTAGCATGTCACATGTTATTAGTAGATGACAGATACTTCTGATGATGGCCACAGACTACACATACAATATGCTAATTCATTTAGCAAACAAGTATGTCATTAACATACATTTCCCATAATGGCAGTAAATTCAACGCTATCAGGATGATGTACAGAATTGTGTACTTTCTTTAGGTCTTTCTTGTGATCTTTCTTGTACTTTCTGTCAAAATATGTTGTTTGTGTGCATACTGGTTCACTCACATCATTATTATATTGTGCCCAGGGGCTGAATCAGTATTATCTTCCCACCTCAATGTTGATTTCTCTCTCATTCATTGAATATTGCCTTGACAACCACTTGCATATATTTTATTATCACTTTATTTGTTTAAACAGCAGATTCACCCATTGAGACTGGGATCTCATTTACAAAGGGTCGTGTTAGACAATAAAACAATTTCAAATACAAGCAACACAATAAATACATGTGTGCTTCAAACTTAGTCTGCAGCCTACAAAAAGAACAACATAAATAGGACACATCGATATGTTAATGTGGACTAAAGGGAAAACAATGGCAAAAGGCTCTAAGCAACCCAATCACAATTTATTTTAATGGATGCCAGCTGAGGCTGTGTGGTCCAGTGGTTAAAGAAAGGGCTTGTAACCAGGAGGTCCCGGTTCAAATCCCACCTCAGCCACTGACTCATTGTGTGACCCTGAGCAAGTCACTTAACCTCCTTGTGCTTCGTCTTTCGGGTGAGGCGTAGTTGTAAGTGACTCTGCAGCTGATGCATAGTTCACACACCCTTGTCTCTGTAAGTTGCCTTGGATAAAGGCGTCTGCTAAATAAACAAATAATGTTTTCAGATCATCAGTCTACAGCAATTATGGCCCTTAAAAATCATATATCCAAGAAAAACAGGTAATCGCAAAGCACACTGTAGTGGGCTATAAATCAAATATCAAAATGCAATAATGCCCCTGTCTGACGTTTGTGTATTGGGCAAAAAGGAGGGTGAAAAGTGTTTCTTTTAATTTTCATTTGAAATACTAACAAATAATGGTCTTTCTTAGGTTTAAGGCACATGGGATAACCTTTTTAGGTACCATACCTGTCTTAGATGTAATGCTGCTAATTGATGTTGGTGTGTGTTTTATTTTATAACTGTGATGTCTTGAGTCTGTTTTAAATAGATATTTAGGAGTTTAACATTTTTAGAAGCTTGTTAAAGTTCAGAAAGAGCAGGCCACCCCATTTTGTATGTTAATGGTACAGCCCTCTGAAGTACATTTCCTAATAGTGTTCTGCATGATTCCCCATCGTTGTTTGTGCTTAGATCACTATTTGCTATGCTTACTAACTATTCCAACACAAATTGCTCTTAAAAATACCAAGCAGAAGGATATCAGTGTTACAGTGCTTCAACTACGGACTTCTCTGCACAGCGTAACACTGATGTACTTTCCTATCTCACATCCCTTCAATCAGCATTGAAGCAATTTTGCTGGAATATGTAAATAATGATCTAAGCAGAAACAATAGATAACCATACAGGTCAAATTTAGATAACAAAGTATCCATTTAAGAGCACGTATTTTACCTGTATTGTCACTCATTCTGCAAGAAGTGCAAAAAGGGTACAAATGGTTTTTTTTGTGAAATCTGATTCATCCGTTTGCTTGGTGTCTTACGATAATTCTTTTTTTAAATTATCAAAAAAAACTTAAACTTGATCATGCTGTGTGCAGTAGAATTAAATCAAGCTGCTGCTCCTGCTCTACTTCCCTTCATCTCCTCCTTCTCAACACCTCTCTACTTTCTGGTCTCTTTCCTCTGCCTTCAAAAAGCCTCTATCACTCCCATCCTCAAAAACCTACCCTCGACCCCACCTCCCTCCAGAGCTACCGTCCTGTCTCCCTCCTACCCTTCCTCTCCAAAACCCTTGAGCGGACTGTACACCGCCAGCTCTCTGCTTTCCTGTCCAACAACTCTCTGCTCGACCCTCTCCAATCTGGCTTCCGCTCTGCTCACTCCACTGAAACCGCCCTCCTGTCTGTCACCAATTCACTTAAGTCTGCCGAGCTGCCTCTCTCTCCTCTGTCCTAATTCTCCTCGACCTCTCTGCTGCCTTTGACACTGTTGATCACTCTATTCTACTGTCCTCTCTCGCTGACCTGGGAGTCTCTGGCACTGCTCTGGCCTGGTTCTCCTCCTACCTCTCCAACCGCACTTACAAGGTAACCTGGCGTGGAGCAACCTCCACACCTCACCCTCTCTTAACAGGAGTCCCCAAGGGTCAGTCTTGGGTCCTCTCCTGTTCTCTCTCTACACCGCTCCCTGGGCCACCTCATCGCATCCTATGGTTTCTCATACCATTTCTATGCTGATGATGCTCAGATTTTCCTCTCCTTCCCCTCCTCTGACTCCACCATCTCCTCCATTATCTCTACCTGTCTGTCTGCTATTTCCTCCTGGATGCACGCATCACCTCAAACTTAACCTCTCTAAATCTGACCTCCTTTTCTTTCCCTCCTCCTCCCCTCCTCTGATCTCTCTATCTCTGTTCCTCTGGAATCTACCACACTCTCCCTCTTCCTCCGCTAAGAACCTCGGAGTCACCCTGGACCCCTGCCTCTCTTATTCCCAGCACATCTCCACTCTGGCACGCACTTGCCGATTCTTCTTGAGCAACATCCGAAGAATCCGACCCTTCCTCACCAACTTCGCCACCCAGCTCCTGGTCCAGGCCTTGGTACTCTCCGCCTAGACTACTGCAACTCCCTCCTGGCTGGCCTCCCTGCGGCCGCCACCCGTCCGCTCCAGCTCATCCAGAACTCTGCTGCCCGCCTGGTGTTCTCTCTGCCTCGCTTCTCCCACGCAACTCCACTACTCCGCTCACTCCACTGGCTACCGATCACCGCCCGCATCCAGTTCAAGACTCTTGTACTAGCCTACAGATGCCTTGACCAGACTGCACCCAGCCACCTCCAGACCCTCATCTCTCCCTACACCCCCACTCGACCTCTCCGCTCCGCCTGCACTAGAAGACTGGCTCTACCTCCTCTACGCTCCCCTGCCTCCAGAGCCCGCTCCTTCTCCACCCTCGCTCCGCAGTGGTGGAATGACCTACCTACAGATGTCAGGACCGCCCAGTCCCTGACCACATTCAGCGCCTCCTTAAGACTCACCTCTTCAGACAGCACCTGTAGAACTCCTCTGTTTCCCCTGGGACACTTTCACCCTTCCTTAAATTTGCTTTACTTACTCTTACCTGCCCCTATTTTACTGCATTTAATCCTGTACTTCAGAGTACTGTAATCTGCCATATGTTTAAACTGTAGTATTTGGTATTTAATCATATCTTGATGTAACTATCACTGTCACTTATCTGCTGTATTGAATTGTATTTTGTCACACTTGTACTTGCTTGAACTTGTCATTGTATTTATCTTGCTCTTATTGTATTACCTGTACTGTAACACTTGAAATGTATTTGCTTACAATTGTAAGTCGCCCTGGATAAGGCGTCTGCTAAAATAAATAATAATAATAATAATGCTGTTTGTTCACACACAGGAAAGATATTCTTCGATTTCTTGATGCAGAGAAGGATGTCTCAGTTGTCAAAAGCAGCTTTAAGCCTGGAGATGTAATCCACTATGTGCTAGACAGACGTCGAACACTCAACATTTCACATAATTTACACAGTCTACTGCCAGAGGTGTCGCCTATGAAAAACAGGAGATTCAAAACCTGTGCTGTGGTTGGCAACTCAGGGATTCTTCTTGACAGTGGATGTGGAAATGAAATTGACAGCCATGACTTTGTAATAAGGTAGGTTTGTATAAGCTGTTGGAATGGATCAGCTGGTCCAGTTTGTTGTGTTAACACATTGTTTGGTTACAGTACCATATACATCATATTTACCCTTTAGTTACGTTCATTAGAACTCCAAATATAAAACATGTGACATTCTGTTGTTGTCGTTGTCGTCCCCTTGCAGCAGGGAAGATTATAATAGAAGACAAAGACACACTGTCTCTCACCACTTCCAAACAAACACTCCATTGCCCTTTTTTATAGGGCGTGACCCAGGGTATTGACAATCAAACATTGAATTACCACCTGGCCGCATTCCACACTTCTCCAATCCCTCAATTAAACAATTAAACACAATTTCCATCACCACACACACGTGCACCCATGTGCACAGCCTCTGCTCTTCACACATCCTCCCCATACTCTGTCACAATATCTTCAAAAAAATACCAGGAAAAAGCTCTGGATATATCACAAGGGCAGCAAATCATTCCCAAGAAGACACACACAGAAAAAAAACACTACAGTCAGCAGTTACATACAGTCCTTAAAAGAAGTAAAGAAATTAGTTTTTAAAGGTCTAGGGGCCTCCTGTATTTACTAGGGCAAAGAGAGAAATGTGTCTTTAAATAAAGTACTTCTAGAATAAAGATATTCAAAATAATGTTTTGCTTATGTGAAGTTTCTTGTTGCATATGTAAACTGTAAGGCCCTACCCTGTAACCCATCTACACCCCCAACCCCTGCCCGCATATTTGACGTATTTGTTTGTATCTTTTCCTGTCTCACCACACTAAAGAACAAAATGACACACTGATTAGAAATTAAATCTCAAGGCGTACTGTGATAAAATCTTCACACTACTGACTGCATATAATGTTATTCTTAGAACAGCCTACAGTGTGGTTTTAAGTGTAAATTTAAAAAAAATCTATTTGCATTTCCCCTGTGTAAGCATTCCATTCTGCTTTCCTTTTAGTTCCATTATAGGTGAAAATTTTTTTTTAAAAAGGCTTGCCTTTATGTTTCCTAAATATGTTGACCACACAATCCATCTACAGAAATGTGTATGTTTTTAAAAATTAAAAAATATTAGTTATTGTTTCTCTCATTTTATTGGTACCTTTGCAAACCCACATCGTTGGTTTGTTATTTTGTGATGGTAAATATCAATATATTATATTAATAAAAAGAAAATGTGTAGAATAATATGCACATGTATGTTTTCATGTCGCGTTTGCTGAAGAGTCGACACATTTTTCTTCTGAATACTAAAGTGTTCTCAGTGCATGGATTAGTGATGATTATTACCTGTCTAATATTTGATCAGGAAATTGGTTGATGATTGCAACTATACAGATTAATAATTTATCTAAACCCAGGCTTTATATGCAGTCCATTTAAAATCCTAAATGAAACTAAAACTTTACTGTTTTGTCTCTTTTATCCAGATGTAATTTGGCACCCCTGTCGGAGTTTGCAGAAGATGTGGGGATGAGCTCCGATTTCATCACCATGAATCCCTCTGTTATACAGAGAGCATATGGAGGATTTAAGAATGAATCAGACAGAGAGAAATTTGTCCAGAGGCTGGCCATGCTGAACGGTAGCGTCCTCTGGATCCCTGCCTTCATGGTGAAAGGTGGAGAAAAACATGTGGAGTGGGTTAATGAGCTGATCCTGAAGAATAAATTAAAAGTGAGAACTGCCTTTCCATCACTAAGACTCGTCCATGCTGTGAGAGGGTAAGTGGCTGAATAACAAAGATGTGTCCTTGGAAAACTACTTTCATTGGATTCTGAGTGGGCTGAATGGCACTGTCACCAAACCTATATGGTCCCTTTGTGTACTGAGTTTCATGCCTACAGTTAGTAACATAAAATACAGAGGCACTACAATTAACTCTGAAAAGATGGAAGAGATTGAAAATCAATGCTAACAGACTTTCTTTTGGCAATACCTGTGGGTTGCTAGATTGTGGAATACTGTACCCTACAGTATATGAAAGACACACCTTTTTTTCAACTCCCGGAAGATGGGAAAAACAATAAAATCATACTTTTTCAATACGAAGTGTGTGGATGCAATCCTAGCTCCTTGTGGCTGCAAGGGATCAGGGTATTGAACTACCTGGAAGACTGGTTGATATGTTCCCTGGGTCTCACTCTTTTTTTTTTCTTTTTTTTTTTTAAATTTAGTCATCGCCAATTTTTTTACCCGGTCTTCTCCCCAATTTAGGATGCCCATTTATCATCTGTGTCCTCGGCTCACCGCTCGCAGCCCCCGCCGACTCGGAAAGCGGAGGCTGGAACACGCGTCCTCGAAGCGTGCTCCTGCCAAGCCGTCATTTTTCGCACTGCAGATCCACAGCAATGCCACCAGACCTATATTGCGGAGGACAACACAGATCTGGCGGCTCCACTGCAGAACCACAGGCCCTATCAGCCACAGGGGTCGCTGATGCGCGGTGAGCCGTGGATTCCCCTGCCGACCTAAGCCCTCCCTACCTGGGCAGCGCTCAGCCAATTGTCGCCGCCCCTAGGAACTCCGGTCACGGTCGGCTGTGACATAGCCTGGATTCGAACCTGCGATCTCCAGGCTATAGGGCACCTCCTGCACTCTGCGCGGAGCCTTTACTGGATCGCCACTCAGGAGCCCCAGTTGGGTCTCACTCTCAACGAGGCCAAGAGTCAATTAAAACCGGTGTAGTGTACGGTCTTCTTGGGTCTCTGTTGGATTCCCTCACCATGCAAGCCTATCTGACAACAGAGTAGATGCTATTCAAAACTGTCTAGCCCTGTTTCAGTAGTGGTCCACAGTGCAGCTTTGTGTCAAAAACTATTGGGTCTGATGGCTGCAGCCTCATCAGCTATCCAACTGGGATTACTGTATATGCGCCCCATTCAAGCGTGGCTCAATGCCTTTCGGCTGACGGTGTCTCACTCATGTTGGGAAGCCCTATGCTGGTGGATACAAACCTCCCACCTGTGCAAAGGTGTAGTGATGGGAGTGATACACAGCCGTCAAATGGTGACGACAGACACATCCAAACTGGATTGGGGTGCGGTCTGGGCAGGCAGAGGAGTCAGCGGGTTCTGGACAGGCCGCTGGACATCCCTGCACATAAATATGCTGGAGCTCCGAGCAGTGCACCTAGTGCTCCAGCATTTCCTTCCTGTGCTCCAGAACAGACATGTCTTCGTGCGCACCGACATGTCAGTAGTGACATCTGCTGAAGCACCAAGGTGAGCTTCAGTCCCCTTTGGCTGCTGATCTGGACACAGAAGCATTTATTGTCCCCTGGGCAGTTTACCTCCCGGAGTGGTGAACTGGGCGGCGGACCTCCTCTCGAGGGAAGGTCCTCACCCGTCAGAATGGCGACTCCACCCTCAGGTGGTGCAGCGCATTTGGGATCACTTCAGGGAAGCCCAGGTCGATCTCTTTGCCTCGGCCGAGACGACTCATTGCCCCATGTAGTTCTCCCTCCACCATTGCGGAGGTCCACTAGGCATTGATGCCCTAGCCAACGAATGGCCCAAAGCACTTTCATACGGTTTCCTGCCGATACCGCTGCTCCCTGCGTTTCTCGAGACAGTCAGGAGAGAGAAAGCGACAGTTCTCCTGGTGGCCCCCAGATGGCCCAGGAGAATCTGGTTTTCGAACCTTTGCCAGCTGCTGCAGGGCCAGCTCTGGGAGATCCCGCTGCACATGGATCTCCTCAGTCAGGCACAAGGCACCCTCTGGTACCCAGAACCGGGCAGACTCCAGCTGTGGGTCTGGCCCCTGAACGGGACCGTCTGTCTGCCTTAGGGCTCTCAGATGCGGTACGCGCGTCTGGGATAATGGAAACAGGGCTATCGTTAAGCACAAACCCTGCGTCCTACCCAAGGTGATTACGGCTTTCCACTTGAACTAGTCAGTGGAATTAGATGCCTTCCACCCCCCTCCCTATGATTTGGAGGAGGATAGGAAACTGAATTCTCTCTGCTCAGTGAGGGCATTGAGAGAGTATATGGATAGGACAAAAGCGCTGCGTCAGTCTGACCAGCTGTTCGTTTGCTATGGTGCAGGAACTCTGGGGCAAGCCCTCTAGAAGGAGCAACTGGCCCACTGGATTGTAGACACAGTATCGACTGCTTATAATGAGGCAGGCCGGGGAGGGTGGCCACACATTCTACTAGAGGGGTGGCCACGTCATGGGCGCTCTTTCGAGGTGCATCATTGACGGACGTTTGTACTGCGTTCACCAGGTTCTACTGAATCAATGTGGTAGATCCCTCTACACCTTCATTAGGTACAAGGTTCCTTGAAGGTGCATGCGCACACCACCAACACTAGTTGGCAGTAGCGAGGCATCCCTTGTATGCTGTCCGCTCACACTCAGCAGCTCTGACATAAAATGCTCAGCGAATACCTACCTAAGGCAGGCCTATCCCAATAGTATTGGTTCCCTTGAAAAATAGATTTTAATCTCACTGGGACTTTCCTGGTTAAATAAAGGTTAAATAAAAAATAAAATTCAGATATATGGTGACTCACAAATTATATTGGAATTGCATATGCACACAAACCCTAATAATAATTCATTTTGAGTACACACAGTTTAGATTGCTTTCTTGTACCAGAGCTAAAAAGATGATATGCTCAATTTCCTAAACTATTTAAAATGAATTTGTATATTTTTTACTCCCTTTTGTTGTATAATGATGCAACTGTTATATACAAAAGACGTGATCTAAATGAGTTTTAAAAAATCCTTGTAAATGAAATCTAAAACACTATTTGTATCAATATTTCAGTTAGTCAGATAGATTACAAACAGTTTGTGAATCTATTCCTATACTGTGTCTTCGAGTGTCTAACTGTAAAAAGCAAGCATGATACCTACAGTACATTTTCACATAATGAGCCTTATGCTCAAAAGATCTGGCTCCCCACCTAAGCTGGTTGAGTGAACTGAACAACCAGGTCTTTGGAAAACCTCAAGGCTAATTAACATAAAGCACAGTCTTAGAAACACACCAACTGCAGGTTAAGTCTCACTTTTATCAAACACTCTGCTGATCTACTGGTATCTTACATAAGCAAACTAAGAATAAAACAATCTTATTTTGGAAATAAAACTGCTTTAAATTTACAAAAAAAAAACTTAAGTAAATATTATTTGCGAAAATGGGCTTTCTTAAATATTATGAATGATCCTATTGGAGGTTGGTTATGTATCATCATTTGAAACAACAGCTCTTAATTGAACTTCACCTACCTTTTTCTATACTCTCTTCTCTTTTCCAAGTAGAGAAGAATAATTTTTAAAATGTTGACACTGACTGTATCATGATATACAGCAAGGTCATTTACAGGGTGCAAATCATTTTGAAAATTGGTGCAAAACTGTTTTGAAAGTTTAGCACCAGAGAGCTTACTGGTGCTAAATTACTAATCAAACCCCCTCACAACTCCCAACACAGCACAAACCTGTTGTATGTGGATGAGTGTGGGTGGATCATGTGAGCAGTCCAGACTATCATCGTCTGTGGTTGCTGAGTATTCATTTGGCAGGAAGTCAGGTCAGGTTTCTTGTACAGGAGCTTGCATATGCAGGTATTTAAAAAGTGTTGTTTAATAATGAACCGGGTTGTCATTGAGTCAGTATGCGGCTGGAACATAATACAACATAATTTATAGTTTTATATATTTTCTAAACGTTTTATTACTAGTAAACTTAATGTTTATATGTTTAAAATTGCCAGCCCTTTTTCTTTTAATAAACCTTTATCTGAATATTCATTTTTCCAATGTAATGTTCAGTTTGAAGTGAAGTATAATTTCTTGTACTGCATCCTTCACTAGTTTAGCCTTACTGTATGTGCACTTAGAAAGCAAACCATGTCTTAGAGCTAGTCATATCAGTAGGTAAACAAGCTTCCCCACCCCTCTCCACCTTTCTTACTACTTTGCTCTTGCTGCTACTTGCACGTATGTTTTTGTTATACTAACAAACACTTCAAGTACGTTCATCCCCCACCACGGATGTACAGTATGGTATAAAAGAATGTGAATGGTGTTATTTTCAAAAGAAATTAACTTGTGTAGGACAGCTTGTTTACCAAAAATGTGTGACAATTTTTGTTCAGGCCCTGTACTGTACGTTTGCACAGAAGTAATTACTAAGAAACCGACACACACATACACAGTAATGATAAAAGAGCACATTATCATACAAGGCCTAAGGTTTCACACACCAACAAGTAACGTTAAAATAATCCTGGATTCAAGTAATTGAGCAAACAGAAAACCATACCAGAGCCCAATACCCTAAGCACCAATTGGCTACCCTAAATCAGCTAATCACAGTTATTGTTTCTTCATCAGTAGTGTCAATGTATGTGTCTAAGAGGCAAGAAAATAATAATAATTAAATTAAAGCAGCCAGACAGAAAATAGGCCAGTTAAATTGCCTTGTGCTGCAAGGGATTTGTTAATGTGTTAGGTTTCGAAAAATACCATTAGGATACTATTATAATACCAGTCTACTGTATTACCCTGAAGACATCCTAGTAGAACTATTAGTAAAGCTGGTTTGCAAAGTTCAGTTTCAAGAATGTCACCAAGGATTAGATATGAGGCAATGGTTTCAAGGTGGATAATGTACTGATTTAATAGGAAGTGAGATAGTGTCTTATTACATGTGCAGCATGTGCTTGGCGAGTGTTGTCTTTAAGCAGCACTGAAAGATACTCTGCCAGCATGTAATATTAACAAGTTTAACTGGTGAGAAAGATAGGCAAGTTATATTATCCCAAGTACCTTCTTATTTCAGTTAAGGTCTTATCTTTGTAACAGTTTTCCCCTGTTTTTGGTAGAGACAGCTACCCATTTGTATCTTTCTTGACCATGGCCTTACTTATAAGGGTCATTCTACAGAAATGGGACAAATTGAGTCTCCACCTCCAAGTAAAGTGTATTTAAATATATAAAAAAACGTTTAACATTATTTTTATGCAATATTAACACTTAAGGGTGATTTTTTTTTATAAAAGTTCAATGTCCCCACTTCCAGCTCTTATACATCAAAACAAATTATGGAATCATTTTAAAACATAACAATATTTTTTTTTTAAATTAATGTTGTATCATAGTATAATGTTGAATTAGTATTTGAAAATATTTTTTCTATTTTCGAATAAAAAGCCATTGAAAACCTGTCCCTAGTTTTCAATGTCATTACCGTAACAGACAGTAATGTTAAAACTACAATGCATTAGTAAGACTTCATCTAGAATATAGTGTTCGGTTCTGGTCACCTCGCTACAAAAGGATATTGTTGCTCTAGAAAGAGTGACAGCGGTAAATTTTGCTAAGGGCTGTTCCCCAGGGGCCCCACTTATTATTTATTTCTTAGCAGACGCCCTTATCCAGGGCGACTTACAATTGTTACAAGATATCACATTATTTTTACATACAATTACCCATTTATACAGTTGGGTTTTACTGGAGCAATCTAGGTAAAGTACCTTGCTCAAGGGTACAGCAGCAATGTCCCCACCTGGGATTGAACCCACGACCCTCCGGTCAAGAGTCCAGAGCCCTAACCACTACAAGAGTGCAAAGAAGAATGACCAGAATTATTCCGGGTTTAAAAGGCATGTGATGAATTGAGTCAAGAATTGAATCTATTCAGTCTTGAACAAAGAAGACTATGCAGCGATCTGATTCAAGCATTCAGAATTCTAAAGGGTATTGACAATATCGACCCAAGGGATTTTTTCGACCTGAAAAAAGAAACAAGGACCAGGGGTCACAAATGGACATTAGATAAAGGGGCATTCAGAACATAAAATAGGAGGCACTTTTTTACACAGAGAATTCTGAGGGTCCAGCTCCCCAGTAATGTTGTTGAAGCTGACACCCTGGGATCCTTCAAGAAGCTGCTTGATGAGATTCTGGGATCAATAAGCTACTAACAACCAAATGAGCAAGATGGGCCGAATGGCCTCCTCTCGTTTGTAAACTTTCTTATGTTCTTATGTATATGTTTTTGTTTGGTTTGATTTTCGTGCTCCACAAATCTCATACAGTGCCTACTGGTCTCTCTACTCCTAACTCACCTTACCTCTGGGCTGTAAGTGCAGCTGCTAAATAGCCTGATGCACAGGCGGCGCTCATTGCGACCCTCATTATCATGATTGCAGCTCATTATTTTCTGCGTGTTGAGTAATTTGCATTGCTCTTGAGTTTACATAGGCCACAGTGCAAAATAATTTCCTGGCTGCTAGGCAATTTGGATTTTGCAGCCACAATTGTTTGAACTATGGCTATCCTTACATCAGCCCCAATGTGTTTTAAAGTTTTACGATGTCCAATAAAACCTATTTTGGAATCTGTGTAGTGTCATTATAAATGGTTTATTTGTTTACATATTTATTTTAAATCACTGTTTAAATCTTTAAGTCTCATTACCGTAACAAGCTGTCATTATTGTAACTGTAATGTCATTTACTGTAACAATAGTTATTTGAGTGAATAAAACTGCAGCAGCATTGGCAGGAGTGAAAGTTATATTAGCAATGGGTGAAGGGGCTCATATTTTAAAAAATAAAAGAGTTTGGTATACTTTTAATCATTGCTAACATATTTCTTAATTAAAAATAGCAGTACAAAACCTGATAAAAGTGCCAAAACTAAGTTTAACTTTAATTTTACTAGTCAATAAATATGAAAATCAAAGTTTATCTTTTGAAAAATGAAATGAATATTTTCACTAATGTGTAATGTTATAATGCCTAATTTTATGTATATTTCTCTATACAGCAGTTTTTAGTTGTGTTACGGTAATGACAGATTTATGTGCTAAAACAGTTTTAAAACAAAATTTTTAAAAATCAATTAAAATTTCAGCTTGGCTGATTTATGTTATATGCTGATAAGATTTGGTATTTTATTTAATTTTGGTTGTTCCACTAAAAAAATATCACATCAATTTCTCAATTTTTTGGAACCCCAATTTGTCCCCTTTCTGTAGCATTACTCATAAATGTCTTTCATATAGACTGGATTATAGAGCCAAGTACTAAAAGGAAATGGTGGTCAGGCTATTGAAGAGGTAAACAAACAGAAGGTGGCTTGTATTAATGTAAATTATGGCAGCTGTCGCCTAAGTTGTTAAAAATAAGCCCCTTTCTGGCATTTCATATTTTTACAGAAGGAACCACACTAAAGAGACTCCCATGCATTGCTCCCCAATTGATTTCCATAACATGGCGCACAAAGGGACAATTTAAAAAATATGTAGACCTCAAGAAAATTCTTTAAAATAAATAAAAACAAAACCTGTGTCCGATATGTTCATTAATACAAATGCTAAATATTTCTAAGAACTATTATTATTAATTGGTCATTCAGCAGACACTTTTATCCAAAGCGACTTACAGAACCTCCTGGTAACAAGTCCCTTTCTTTAACCACTGGACCACACCATGCCTCCTATAGTGACCCTGTATATTGATTTACTGTATGTTTTATCTTTTTTTTACAGATACTGGTTGACAAATAAAATCAACATCAAGCGTCCCAGCACTGGACTTCTGATGTACACCATGGCCACCCGCTTTTGTGATGAGATTCATCTTTATGGCTTCTGGCCATTTCCAAAGGATTCCTATGGAAAATCAGTTAAATACCATTACTATGATGAACTCAAGTACCGCTATTTCTCAAATGCAAGCCCCCATAGGATGCCACTGGAATTTAAAACCTTAAAGATGTTACACAATAAAGGTGCACTGAAATTGACAACTTCCAAGTGTGCACAGCCTTGAAGTGTATTTTTGGGATCTGTGCTCAGCCCCAGTGGTGGAAGTCTTAACCAGCCGTTATCAGGCAATAGAAGGCTTAGTTTATTAACTGTGATGCTGATGTTGGAAGGAGGTTTTTGAGAAGTGCTGACAGCTAAAATGAAGATAAAAAATAAGTGAATGTAAAAATAAAAGTGCCAAGATGTCACGGGACACAATTGAGTGTTTAGCTATTTAGGTATCTGATTGAAGTGAACAGGTTGTCAAAATGAAACTCAAAGTTAAAAGGCTGCTTGCCAGCTGTCTGTTTGAAGAAAGCGTATGGAAAAATAATGCCTGACAATCTTCAGAAGGTCAAAACGATATGCTGTCAGCTAGCTATCAATTGCAGTACACAGTCATCTTGTTATGAATGGTGGCAGACTCAGAACCTCTGACGGGCTGAACATATGTGATGCCAGCAAGGGCTTTGTGGCAGTGGCCCCAAGCAACTGTTCAAGAGTGAGAGTGATTGGTGCGGCAAGCCTTTCACTTGATAAAGCAAAGTCACACAAGCCCCTTTGTTTCCTTCATGCACCATATCTATACACATCCATACACCTGTCAAAGAGTGTATCAGCTGTGATGGCATGGTGCAATAAAACCACTGAAGAAGTCACAGGTCAGAAACTGTTTAGACATATTGAAAAATAAGTTTAGGATATTTTAAATCAAAACAGGTGCCCTTAATGTTGGTACCAAAGATTCTACTGGCTGTTGTAGACATCAAAACTATATACTGTGTGAAAAGTTTAATACTGTAATGTTGTGATACTTAGCAGCCTCAGGGCTAAATTATTTTTCTACTTGTATTTGTGGGGGTGAAATGATTACCAGTAATTTAATGGTGCTGCTTATCGCTCAACAAACCCCTTTTGATTGAAGTTGTTGTTACTTTAAAAACACAGACAGTAAAATGGTATTATAGTAATGTAATTTTATATGAATATGACGTTTCCCAATACCATTGGAATGTTCCAGTTGGCTCACGCAACCACAGCAGTGAGAAATACAGTGAAAAGTGATACGAGAGTGCCTCACAATGAAAGCTCTTGTATAGTTTTTCTGGCAATTAAATGGTTTCAAAGCCCAGGATAAAGCTTTCCAAGTAAAACACAAGTACTGTGGGTTTGTGCACATTATTATTATTGGTGTATGCCTCTTTGCACACGCTAAAAATAGGTCCATGGTCACCAATATGTTAATTGCACAGAGGTTTCTTTCTTCTTCTTCTTCTTCTTCTTCTTCTTCTTCTTCTTCTTCTTCTTCTTCTTCTTCTTCTTCTTCTTATTATTATTATTAAATAAAAAACGAAGATGCTATGCAGTATTGTATACCAGTGTACAGAACTCGCATAGCAACTTAAAAAAATATGAGGCTTTGTCCTGGGCTCTGGGCATTGTTACACTGGCTTATTGAACCCATCTCTTATTTTTGTCACACAGACAAGAAATTATTAATTTCATGTCAGGTTGTGTTTTTTGTGATATTGTGTATATACATCTGTGATGTATATGGCTAGAGTAATTTTTAATATTTGGACAAATACCGACTTTAAGGTACTGAATGTTGTTCGTTTGTATTGTTTTGAAAAAAAACATTTGATACTGATTGTTTTACTATATGTACAGTTATTAATTTTATGAGTTTTCAACTTTTTTGTAAATTATATGTTAAAGTGATATTTCTATGTATCAGTGAAAAAATACATTTTAAGAATGACTGTTAAATGTGATTCTCTTTATTATCATTAAAGGAAAGTAGCATTAGAAAGTCTTGTGCAGGGCAGAAATAAGTTATTTTCTGAGCCAAATGTGGTCTAAAAACAAACAAACAAACAAACCAAAAATATGGATATCCATGAAGTTAACACCCTGTAGTCTAGGTTAAGTACAGTAAATGCCAAAAATATAAATATATTGACCAATATATTTGGCTGGCAATTCTGACATGACTCCAAGTATTTTAATTTTAAAACATAAAATCTGGTACTACATTAGGTTAAACAAAGTTCATAGTTTCCATGTTCCATTTTCCAGGTCATTTCACACCAGCAGCAAAGCATGTTACTGGATGTAAGCTCGTCAGGCAATAGGGCAACCACCTGGTTGGTTGATGACTGAAAAGAAGCAATTGAAGGAATGAGAACAATTGCACCCTCAAGGTGAAATGACTAAGGAAGTGCAATTATATCTGAAAGCATAGCTTGCTACTCCAATACCAGATACCAATACAGGCTTACTGAAAATGATTGGAATTATTTATTTAGCTACAATTACTTTAAGGTTCATGTATGATGCATTACTGTAATAGAAAGGCTTGGAGTACTGCTTGCAGGTTGTGGAATGTAGAAAGATGTAATTTCCGACATAATGAAGCGTGACAATGACACAAATGTAGAAACAGTACTTTTGATGTTCAGCAACAAACAGTTGAATATTTTTTTGTCCTGAGGATGTAAATGATCTGTTTTTATCCCAATCACTTTGAATGTTACTACCAGGCTTCAACTGAACCCTAGTTGAGTTGCCTACCTAGCCTACAGAAGTACTAAGGCTGATTTTATAGACATGTTTAATGCTGTAATTCAATATCGAGGGTCTTATGGGGTCATTCCAGCACAAGTGCTAAAAAGTAAACAAACAAGCTTTAAAAAAATGTCTACGTCATCCCGTGCGTGGAGAACAACTAGGCAATCAAAATTTTCACCACATTCATCATGGTCATGGCTCTTGTTTTGCAAAAACGTGACGCCTATTCAAGAACCCTTTTCTCCATCATGCTTGTTGCTTTTCTCCATACACACACTACATTTTGAACAATTGTGGCAAACTGATTAACAGTGTATAAGTGATGTGGTGCTTAATCAGGAGACAAGACAGTGATAATCCAATTAGAAAGGCTTTTAATACTGTAATCCAGGTCTGGTGACCTCAAACAATAATCTCTGCTCAAAATAAAGGGTTTGCAGTCCAAAATAATAAACACAGTCCAGTTATACACACAATATACAAACACGGTCACCAGTCCTGGGTCCGTGCTGCAGTGCTCGGGGTGCTAATACAATTATTATTGTGACACAAGTGTAGTGATGTCTGGGTTCGTGCTGGCCTCTGGCAACAGCTCCTGAACGTGTTAGCCATCTACTAATAACAACAAGTAACAATTAGAGA